>CM038796.1:201305957-201355549 GCA_021764765.1 Vicia sativa
CATGATGTTTTGTTAACAAATTTCCGCGTGGTCACATGCATTATGTATTTTGACCAAGTTGTATGTCAATCATGCAATTTCTGCTGAGTATTATCTTATCAATTGCCACAGGGTTGAGATATTTACATGAAAGATGTAAAAGAGCCGTAGATGAGCATGAAGAAGTCTTTCTTTTTTAAAATTCGATTGTGAGCATGTTTGCGAAATTAATTAAAGTTTGAATCAGGAAATGAGAAAGTCATATGTATGCATCATTTTATTGTTAAATGAAGGAAATTAAAGTATGGCTAGGCTTTTGCTCTCCCATTACATATTTCTTTGTCAAGTCGTTAAGAAGTTGATCAAACTTTATTTTGAAAACTCAAACAATAATATCAGGGCAGTCTTGTGCTTTTAAGTTGTGCTTCTTTAAATACCTTTGAACTTCATGCCAATTTGAATTACATGTTAAAGACACCTACTGCTGCAGAAATTGCCTTCCATTGAAATAAAATGTCCATGAATCGCTTAACCTCTACAAAATGAAGATGGAAGAACAACTCTATCGTAAATTTTAGATGTTAATGTATTCTAAACAAACTACACAGTAAAGACTCTTAATAAAATAAGTTAAAAAGGACATATAAGTAATTAAATTTAAACTCTTCATACTCCTCATTTCATTAACTTCCTTGTTTCCTAAGCGTGGCTACTTCTTTTATTAAATCCATTTGTTCAAAAATTAGGTACGCTTTCAATTTTGTTAATTCATATTTTGTTCGATTGAAATTATCTATAAAGATAGATAGTGAGAGTCAGAGAAAATCAAATAGAGCATGAGTTATTTAAGAAGTTGCAGTAAATTTGTCAAAATAATACCTCTGTTTTTAAAGTTTTAATAGATTTCATTTGTACAAAAGCAAAGCAAAATCAATGAACAAATAAGAGGCCAAAAAATAGTGATTCTGTTATATTGCCTTTTGTCATTCAAAATCCCGAGTACAAACTGTATAGACTGGTTAACAAATTCAAATATGGACATTACTATTGCAAAAATGGAGACATGAGACTAATAAATTTATCATCACAATCTAGATTTCTTGGAGGATAATGGTGAGTGGTGAGCTGATGATGGTGGATCGCATGAATGACGCTTTGGTGAGAATGTTACTGATAGAGATGGACTACAATCGTCTGATGATGGTAGTCTTTTTAGAGAATTTTTCTCACCGTCCTTCACTTCACCTCTCATGACAAAGTCTTTCAAGCGTCTTACATCGGACAACTTGACTGGCTTTAACAGAAAATCCTCGGCTCCTTCCTCAAGGCACCTGCAAATCAGTGAAAATAAATATATTAAGAAGCAGGACTAGAAATTCTTGCCACATAACAGTAAAGAAGCTTAATGCATCCTAGTTCTTCTTAGTAGCAGTTGCAAAAACATATATTTCAACGAGGGAGTGCAAGATCACATACTAAAAACATACATATAAAAATTGCATCAATGCATAAGCGATAAGATTATGACATGTCATCTTTAGGCAAAAAAATTGGATATTACCAAACAATAGATCACATACTAAAAATTTACGAATTGTGATTGCTCTCCAAGAAAAAAAAAATTATCTATGTTTGAACAATTGATCGAATCTTATCAAACTTTAAGACGTTTTCATTGCTTTTCTTAACGATTTCTTTTTAGTTTTCAGCTTTGTGATTTCTCAACTACAAAAGTATCAACCCTATCTAACGATTAAATGGATTAATATGATCGCTAACGAAACAAATGGCACCATAAACTAATTGAGGTAAAAGATTTGGCCATGTTTTCATCATGGAAAGGAAAGGACTTAATCTTGAAATTTTGCAAAAAATATAGAGTACTTATTTACATTCAATGAAGCCTCCATTTCTACAATCAATTCATCTCTGCAAATCAGAGTAAAATCAAAGACAAATATTTCATTCAAGGGTGTTTACCTATCGATTCAAAACATTCTTCGGACGACATGATCACCACGGAATCTCTCTAAAACAGAAGACTCCTGCTGAAATTAACAGAAACAGGTATAGAGTTATAAGAACCACCTTCCTCCAATACACAATTTTACATACAACAGAATTCCATGATCAAGAATTCAAATAAGGAAAGTCAACAACCTATAAAACAATACCTTGATTTTCTTGAGTAGTTCATATCCTGTCATCCCTGGCATAGAATAATCCGTCATTATCAGATTAACCTTCACACCCTGCAACCATAAGAAATCAAGAATCAAATCCAATATCAATTTCCAATATCAAACAAATTCAAAATCCAAAACAGAGTCTACTTACATCAAACCCTATATCAGTATTCTCTCCATCCAATCCCAAATGAAAGAGCTCTTCTTGCACTCTCCACAACAGTAACTGAAAAATAACAAACCATCAGAATCAATTCCAACCAAACAAAATTATCAAACACATGAAATAATGATATACGTTATTATTACCTTTGCATGAAGAAATCTTTAACAAACGTTCAATAACCTTGCGATCAACAGGCTATCATCGCAGCAAGGACGTGCAATTCGTCCCAGAAGGTGATTCCTCTAACAACTCCGTCAAATTGGACCGGAAAATATCACCGGCGGGAGGCATGATATACTTTGTGTTTGAAACTGATAAACTCAGAGGAAAGTGTGAGTGAAAATGGGAAATGAAGAAGTGGGGTTATAAGAAAGAGGAAGAGAGAGAAGAGTGATAATAATAGTAAAAGAACGTAGAAAATAAAAGTAAACTGATTTGTGAAAGAATTGAGGTGAGGCAGGGGTAAAGAAAATTAATAAAGGTCTAAGATTCGAGGATCCAAATCTATGAAATCTTTGCAAATCCATCTACTAGGTCCACTTGTCCTTCTCCTGTCAAAATCTAAATCCATACAAAATCTTTTTCACTAATACTATTCATTTTAAATTTAACGTATCTTCATCCTCTAACGGATGTTTAAGTCGACCATATTTACATTTTCCCATACTTTTTACAAAATAGGTTAAGATTATCTTTGGATATCATGAGATCAACATAACACAATAGAGTAGAACAGAAACAGAATGAATTGAGTAGAAGATATGTTATTCTATTTTTTAAAATTTAGGACGAAACTAATTTAAATACATATCCATTTATTTATTCATATTCCATTCAATTTTAAATTATTTTAACAATGAAATATTATTTTATTCGTCAAATTCAATCAATTTATATAAAGTCTAAAATTTTAGTTTCATACTCTCTAATCTATTAGTTTTATAGGATAGGACAGGTTTAAGATTCCCCACACTCGATTATATGTTCGATATTTCTATTTATTTTTTGTCTTTTTGTAGAATGAGTTTAAAATTTAAATAGTCCAAACATATCAGTTTATTATCACTGCTATTGAAATTTTTCTCAACATTCATCTTTCTCTAGCAAACTCTAAAATAATCCATTTACCCTCCTATACCTCAAACTAATCAACTTTTAAAAACAAAGGTTTGTTAAAACAACGGACACTTTGTTCTTAAATTTAATAGGATGTTCTAATTGAATCAACTTATCTGAATTTAATTAGAATGGTCTATTAAACTTAAACAACTTCCATTCAATTAAAACTCTATTAAATTTATGAGCAAGTCTTTTATATTTAAAAGTTGAATAGTTTGAAATATAAAGAGAAACGTTTTATTTATTTATTATTTTCTTTGTTACAAGATTAATTCTATGATTAGTATAGTAATGATGATTTAAATAAATAAGAACAGTAGCGTTGGTCTGTGGTCAGAGGAGGCCAAACGTATATTTGGGGTCAGATACCTTGTGATGTTTCCGGGTTGAGAGTGCTGGAATTTGACTAAGCATTGGGTAGGACAATGGATTTGAAGTTGAATGATTCTAGAGTCTAGACCACAAAAATTAAAGGTTTACCAACAACCCTTTTTGCTTTCTTTGATTCTTCGTCATTGGTTTCTGTGGGACTCAATCTTTACTGTTGGGATTGGAATTATTAGGACGGCTAATTGGGAGAAAAAAACAAGATTTGGAGAAACTTTGAAAGGCTTATGATTTTACTTTGACAATTTGACATCTTTTAAGTTGAATTTTGGTGGTATTTCATGGTATTTAGCTCGTTTTCTGAGCCACACAGTCGCAGAAGGATCTTTGTGGGACCAACCTAAAGAGATTGTAAATTAGAAATAGTACTGCTCGGCTAAAAATTAAACTCATGGTCGGCTACTATTTTAATAAGTAAAATTCAAACTATTGATAATTTAATTTTGTTATTTTTATTTAAAATGATAAATTCTTGATTATTCTCTGAAAAACGAAATTTTATGCTATAAAATATATTTTAAAATGATATATTAATTTAAAACTTAAAAATTAAAATTAAATTTAAAATATATTTTATTTTTTAGTAATAAAATATTGGTATGTTAAGTATGAATAATAATTTTTATATTAGATAAAATGAAAATATTGAACACTTTAAAGTAAAAATAAACATAGATTCAATAATTTAGGATTTTAGATTAATATATAATTTTAAAATGTATTTTATATCATAAAATTTAATTAATATAAGACATTAGAAAAAAATTATTTCCAATTTTTGAAGAGACAATCCTAGGCCTCATCTTAGAAAATTGATTCGAAAGCCACTTGATTTACGTGTAGATATTGTACAAAGACAAATTGATCGTGTGTCTTTTCACGGCAAAATTATAGGGGTGACAAACAAATTGCATCCATGCATAGAGAAAAAGTCGACCTCGTTGCTCAAAAGCTTGTATGAATTGAACAAATTGATTAGTATTACCAAAAATTTATTTGGAAGAGAGTTTTTTTTTTAAAAAAGTGTTCAACTTTGAAGAATGTGAAAATGGTGAAACTATTGGAAAATATTAGGATTTGAGATAATGATTGAGATATTATTAAAATTTAAAACACACATTAGATTCAATATTAGTGATAATAACAATCGGTCAAGTTTTTAGAGGCACACAATGAAAGAGTTTTAAGAGAAGGATCATGAATGTTTTTTATCATTAATTAATAGTGTTTTATTGGACCTCGGAGTTCATATCACCTAAAGCAAAAATAAAAAGAACACTTTTATAGATTTCGTTTTGTAGTTTGAATCTAGAGTATTAGGATAAGATTTTCTTTCTTATAATTGCAATGACATTACATAAATCAATCAAAGTTGATAATACATTATTGAGCGTGAGAGTCACCACCCTCCGCCATCGTCCAATCACCGTCTGAGACTTCATGACTTCAAACTTCTCTAGAGGTGAATTATCTTGCCTTTGTTGGATGTGATGTACTTATTGTCATATTCAACCAATCATACGAGTTTATCTGTCCAAGCCAAAATAGAGGTTCACCATCCACACTCACGACAATGTTAGAGTCTCGCCCCTGACTCACACAAACCTATCCTTCTAATTCTTATAGTGATTGGAGTGGAGTTTGAGCAGGCCAAAAGACCTCGTAGGGTTACCAGACCCTCTTCTACAGACCTAAAGACATAAAACAAAAATAACATCCCTACAATGGATAGGGTGTTCATTGGTTCGGGAAAATTTGAACCAAACAAGAATCCAAACAAAACCATGGTATTTGGGTCAGACATTTTTTATAGTTTAGACAACAACTGAACTAAACCAATGAACTTCAATGTTAATTGGTCCAGGAAATGTATTTCCAATTCTACCACTTGATCTCTTCTGAACCAACCATAATCAATTTATATAATTTACATCATCATTATCATGAAAACCGGTATAAGGTATTCAATTTCAAGACAACAGAAACGAAATGGCATTTGTGACATTCATAACCTGTATAGAAAAACAATAAAAAATATGGATTTTATATTATTAAAAAATTAATTAATGTAAATTATTGTTCAAAAAAATGTACATGCATATGTTCCCCTTGCAAGGGGAGACTCGGAAGACCACAGGTGGGTATATTACCAATAGGATGAGATAACTTATAACCTAGCGAGGTAAGGTTGTAATGTAACATTTCGGACCCCTTGCGAGAGGAAGACTTGCCCACCTCACAATCTTCTCTACTTCCCCTCTGGTAGAGTTTTGCCTTCCGTGGGAATCGGAACCTTACGGGGTTCAAGTGCAGTAAATACATTCTCACTACCAGATGAGCTGCGTGGCTAGTCGGTGAGTGGGAATGGAGTTTGTGTGCTTGAACTCTGGGCTCACATGGTTCGACCTGAGCAAAAACTCTACTGAGAGGAATAGATGGTGGCGATCAAAGGCACCTTGAGGTCGAACCATGTACCCTGTAAAACTCCGCAGAATAATACGTCATAAATCAGTAATATTATGCATATTGTGATGTGGTTTTCATCGGTTATTTTAAAAACAATGAAGTCGAGCGGAGGAAAATATAGATAAAACCGAGAAATGGATAAAGCGGTCTCGTGACCAAGATCTGGATCGAGGTCGATTATGCAAGGGAGGTATTAGCACCCTTACATCCATCGTACTCGATGGGACCCATTTAGTTATAAGTGTTTGTGTGTGTTAAATTGCTAATTCATGAGTTAAGATCGAGAAATAAAAACGAGATTTATTTATTATTATTTTGAGTTTGCGGTTTTCGAGAACCTTGTGCCTACATATTCCCTCGTGCAATAGGAAAGTAAAACTACTGTAGTTCCTCTAAAAATGTTTTAAATTGGTTGTATTGATTTTATAAGAAAAAATCGTGCATTAGGGATTTCAAATACTTGAATTTGGACTTATTTAGTTTGTTTGAAAAGCTTAAGTCCTCATTCATGTTTGAAATGGTTATTGCACACCCTTTGTAAGAAAAGAGTTTTGATAATGCATATGAGCGAAAGAGGAATGGAGTGAGTTGAATTGTTTTTAAGTGGGTGAAAAAGTACCAAACAATAGGACTAATGTCTTACAATTCAAATACTAGAAACCGAGGAGCTAATGCTGGGCAGTCGTCTATCACCCAAAGGTTTCTTAAGAAAAAGTGAGGTGAAACAAGTTTCACATTATTAATGAGTCTTTAAACAATTGGCTAACGTCCAGCGATTTAAATACTAAGAGTCTTTAAAAATTGGTCTAACGTCCAACGACTTAAAGACTAGGGGTTTATTGGCACAAATTCTTAAACAATTGGCCTATCGTCAACGATTTAAGAACTTGGTTTTATTGTGAAAAAATTTTGAAAAGACACTCGACGTTGGATCGAGGTTTGAAATTTTAATTATGAAAGTGTTTTAGATGGGGTTTGGTAATGGACCGAAAGAAGGAATGATTCGGTTATGATTAATCAAGTATATGGACTTGATTAATCTCGTGAGAATAGATGCTCTTATCCCAACTATGAGACCCTTGTGCATGGACAATTGGTATTTGAACCAAAATTTATTCGGGTTATGATTAATTAAAGCAACAAGGGCTTTAATTAACCTTGAAGATGGCCATGCCATCGACTATGAGACCCTTGAGGTTTGGCTTATGAGCCTAGAGGATATAAGAATCGATTAGGAAAACAAGTGAGCCCATACAAGGTGGCTATATGTATGCTCCTAGAAAGTGGAACTAGTGTGGCACTAGTATTCTAAATGACCGATTAGAACAATCGATCGAATAGTTGTAGTTGTAGAATAGCCCAGGACCAAACTATGAATGTGTGTGAGTGTGCCTTTAGTATGTTTACATGTTCCTTGATGAGGAGCCCAAGAGGAGGCTATGTGTTCTAATATGACAAACGCGTAATTGAACGGTAATTAAAACACACAAAGAAGTTAATCTTAAACTATTACAGACCATGCGAAGATGGGGTACAAGTTTATGAATGGGGTACATCGAATTGAAAATGCGATAAGAGCAAACAATACAAACAAATCGAATTAGTTCAAAATAATCGAGTAAACTCCATCGTGTGATGCGAGATGAGCTCCAAGTGAACTTCAAGATCGGACAAAGCTTGGCGCATTAGATGAATAACAAATGAAGATCCTATCACACGAGATACAAACAAAGCTATGGAGAGAATATTGCAATGCTCACATATTGATTATTACATTTGTTAGAATAGATATATTTGCATTCATATTCATTAGAAGATCGAATTAAATTCAAATTCAAAATTGTAACACAAGAATAACCATTATATTACAATATGAAATTATTTTATAAATGAATATGGTAAGGTATAAAATTAAAGTAGTATATACATAATTATATATTTACAATACTAAATATAAAAATAGAAATACTATAATTTTATTTACAATATCAAATATAAGAAATAAAAATAATACTAAGTATAATTATATTCACAATGTCAAATATAAGATAAAAATGCTACTAAGTATTATTATACATATTACTAAAATTACTAAATAGAAGTAGTAATTCAATGTTTAATTACTAAAGTGCAAGTATAGGTGTGCTAATTGGAAATGATTGTTTCAAATAATCATTGAATACCTTCACAAATAACAAACACGTTAGTAGCATTAGTGTGAGATAAAATTGAAATGAAAGAAATTGCAACAATTGGAATATGTGTTAGTAAAAGATTATTGAATGAAGTTTACATGAATCTAACATGAATACTTTTCAATAATCGAAAATTTAAATCAATATTCAACTCCACATAGCATTTCGTTCTAACTTCATTCAATATCGAGTAAACACAACAATTATTCATGATTACCGATTCATAAATTAAAACAAATGACTAGGGTTCATGTTATTACTCGATTCAACTTTAAACAACAAATCAAGTTCAATGCAAGCTTGAGTCAATCAAAACAAATATCGGGCAGCAACTATGTAATCTTAAAGAATGCTTCAAAATCCATCTCAATCATGTACAAAGCCTTGTGAAGATACCGATATCACAACAAACTTTACCTCTTGAATTTCGACTTAAACATCAACACAAACTCTTCCCAATCAATTCAAACATCATGGCATAATCAAACTTGTTACTTAGTATAAGTTCAAGATTGATGTCTTTAGTAGTATAGTTGAAAGTGTCTCCCACAAGGTAAGAGGAAAAGTTTCACCACTTAACAGCGATCTCAGTGAACTTTCAATACACATGTCATCATGAGTTCGCAATATTGGAAGAACTGTCGCTTATTAGTGATGGAACAGTGTGGTTTAAGGAATGGGAAGGAGGTTGATAGGGGTTGAGCGGTGAGGAAGGTGAAACACGGAGACAAAAGGAGTATGAATGAAGGTTGTGGAGAGTGAACATAGGGAGTTATGTGAGGACGATGGCGGCGTGTTGTTCGGTGTTCTATTACGGAATAAGTGAGTTGCGAGGGTGGTGGCGATGCAGTGTTGTTCTGAGTTTGTTGGGATGAATGTGAGGTATTATGAAGGGTGTAAATGGTTTACGGTGAGCAAGATGGAGAAGAAGAGGGTAGTGTCAAGAACGGAGGAAGTTGGATGGAGGAAGTTTGGAGTAAGGCAGTGGGTTGTTTCGGAGAAGATGATGATCAGAGATGTGTTTGAGAGGCGAGGGGTAGCGAGGGATGACGATTATGGCTTGTGAAAGGTGAATGGCTACGGTGGATAATTGATGAAGATGGAGTGATGCTGGGTTTGCGAGGCAGACGAGAGGAAGCTGTAGAAATTGGAGGTTTGTGGTTGATGAATGAATCATTTCTTCGGAAAATGAGAGGAAGATGTGAAGAGAAAGTTTGTATGGAGATATGACCACGGTGGTGATGGGTTTGAGCTGAGGCGGAGGTTTGGATGTGAGATGACGGAAGGGAGTATTAAGATGACGGAAGTAAGAGGAGGGCAAAGTATGGTGTTTTGTGAGTGGTGAGGGTGTCGGGTTGATGGTGGCTGGCGGAAGAGATGAGAATGGAAGGGTGGTGGTTGAGCGGAAGAGTGGGCGTGTGATGAAGAGGAAGGCGATAGAGACAAGGGGTACAGAGGGTGTCAATGGTTCCTTGAGAGGAAAGGGTGTGAAGAAGAATCTTGCCGCTGCCTCTTGCCTCGCTGTTTCCTTCCTCTCTTAACGATAAATAACAACATATATGTACAAAACAAATTAGGTTTAGCAAAATATTAAAATGCCAAGAATGCCTCGATGACAAAATGGGCCAAAAATGGAGTCGGTAAAAATATGAGCCCAAAAGTATTTTGTTAGATTTTTTAGAGATAAAATTGGACACCTAAAATTATCAAAAATGGTAAAAGTTCGGACAATAAATTATCCGAAAAAATTAAATGAGCACGTTAAAATAAACTATAGGTCTCAAAGATTAAATAAAAATTATCTAAAAGATCAAGATCGAAATAAAATGATAATAAGGAATACTGACCTTAAGCGCTCACGGTTGAGAGCAGTCTTCAAAATGTATCGAAAAATTAGAGATCACATTTTCATGATCTATGCGACACGTAGATTCATAAGCAGTGAGTTAAAAGCGGAAATATTTTCCTGCTAATTTTCCGCACATTGTCGAATCGCTTTTAACGATCATCTATAAAACAAAAATATTGATATCATCGACATATGAATAACTTAACATGATGCAATAATAGGTAAGGAGATAAAAATGCATGAAGTGCAAAATAACGGGTATTTTACAACTACAAAACGATGCAAATGTCGATTTAAGTTGACTTTTGATCACTTAAATATGACGAATGATGCTGATCGTGTATGGGTGAATGTGAAACACGAGTCGAGATAAATTGAAGTCAGGAGGGTAAATGGGGTTGCGACACATATCAGTCGAGGATGTCACATAATTCAAACATCATACATACAAGCTGTCATACTCGATAACACTTAATTAAAATTCATGTTTTCTACACACTTTCACATAAGCATGTAGCAAAAGAATCACTTTTATTCATAATGAATGTAATAGTTAATCTCATTATCAACTTATTCATTTCACCATGAACATAAAAGCCAATTCACCATATTATTCAAATAATAATAACCAAAATAAAGTATATAATGTATCTCTCAAAACATGAATTTAAAATGTTCCCGTGTTACATAATCAAAGTATGACTCAAAATCAAAATCGTAAATAAAATAAGCTAACTCCTCCAATCTCTCTTGCTATAAGCAACTCTAATCTTTAATACCTAAGCAATATCGTATAAAACATCATTCCAATATAAGGGTGATAATTCACATAATTATCAAAATCATATCATAATATATAATACATAGCACCATGCACATAAAGATAAATATTCTCACACAAGCAGCTTTATAAATATAACATCACCAAATTAATCATATTTTTCACAAGTATACTCACAACCCACAAAATTCTAAATTCATCATTTCACATAATTCACATAACTCCATATTATACATAAACACAATGTGGCTCAATACAAGACTCAAATGCAATACTCGTGCATATGGTACCAATCACTATTTTTTTACTTTAAACCGGGTTTGTTCTAGACCAATAACACACAAAGAGCATGTTCCTAAACTTTCAAATCCTACTCTAGGTTTGAGACAAGTCACTAACTCCACGGAACTAACAATCATTTCCTTTTGATAACAATTATGCATGTGAAATTTCAACAATCATATGCAATTAAGATCATTCCTTATTCTTAACATCCATGTATATCTTCAATAATTCATCACACTTGAATTACCACACGTTTCATACATGCACATACTCATGAATTATTCATACAATTCATATTCATAGTATCATTGCTCCAAAACATCATCTGACACATAAAAGTAATACCAAGTATCATTACAATCCAACATTAAACCACAAACTACACAACACCCAGATACAAGTCATTTACATAACCACGCAATGATTAGATCATTTATCTCCAATAAGACCATTGTTATTGAAAATAATATGGACCTAGCTTCCTAACACTTCGAAGGGTGACCGAAACGGAGCTACAGTTCGAAAGTTATGAATTTTTGAAGTTTTACAAAAATGCTTCCAGAACTAATGGAAGTTGATTACCCTTTTCACGAAATCGATTTCCTCCACTCTAGAAGCCAGTTTTCTCAATTTTGGCGCGCAATTCGATAGCCCTTTTGGGAATCGATTTCCTATACCCATAATATGTTTTTCTACTGTTTTTAAGTACGAAAATCAGTTTTCAACCCAAACCCCACCTTTGAAATCAACATCATGTCTTTCATTTTCATAACTCATCCATACATATTATACAACATTTTATTCATTTTATAACATTAATTTCACCAATTTAAGTGCACATATACCAACAATTCCCATTCAAACCTAACAATTTCAAAACCTATGAAATTGGGGTTTCATCTAAGTATACAACTACATATTACATATCATTATATAATTTCCATAACGATGTAAAACTCACCCTTACTTAGATTTCTTGATGAACTTTTGAATTTCTCTGGTTTTCTTCTCCTCTTTCTCTATTTTTCCTTTTCTTTAGGTTAGCCTTACTTTCATCTTTTCATTAATAACCTTTGTTGCCTCTTTTATTAAACCACTAGTAAAGTAAATATTAACTCTACTAACCAAGTTAATAGGCTCACTATCACCCCCATTAACTCTTCACATCCTCACAATTAATCCAAATTACCATTATTTTACTATTTCTCTACAATTCTCACTAACTAAACAATTTCTTCACTAACCAACATCATTTCCTAACGATAACTCATGATTCCATAGTCTCACCCCGACTAACCTATCACATACATCAAATCATTTAAATTAAAATATTTACTCACAAAATTCAGACAAATAATTAATTAATAAAATATATAACTAATTAATAAATTTTGGGTGTTACAGAGGTGATGCCTCCTTTTCGGCGACCTCGTATCGTCGTTGTTTTTTAGGGTAGTCCCGAAGACATCGTATTAGGCGAGGTTATGTCCAAATATAACACTACAGATATTTTTGTACATTTGTTTCTAGTGTATCTGATCAATACAACCCAAACCAACCAATTGTTTCTTGGTTTGGTTTGGTTTCGACTTATTATAACACCCATATTTTTAATTGTTAATAATTTAGAATTTTAAATTATTAATTTAATTAAGTGGATTTTTGGAGAATATTGGAATTATTGGAAATTAAATAAAGAGGAAATGGGCATAGAATGTGATTAGTAGAAAAGAAGGTGAAAAGAGTAAAACTCACTAATCTATTTTATTATTATTATAATATAAGGGATTAGAAAAGAAAAATTGGAACTAAAATGTGAGAAGAAGAAAGACGTACGAAAGGAAAAGAGCAAGGAAAGAGAATTTAAGAACTCAAAAATTTGCTAAGGAAAGGGTGACTTCTCAAATTATTATGCTTTATAGGTTTTGGGTATAATAGGAATGGAATGAGTGAATTAGGATCAATTTAGGATGTTAAGGTTTAGGATTTTAGACCTAATGCATGGTGAATTTGAGTCAAATTGATGTTATAGTGTTGTTATATGATGTTATACCATGATAGAATGCATTATAATCATTTATGGGCTGTTTGATGTTATATGTGATTGGGGTCAATTTGGAATGAATTGGGATAACATTGTTGCTGCATCAAATATTGTATTTTGCTACCAGGTCTCATAGTATGGGTTATCCTATAGTGGTAACCGATTCCCAACTGTGTTGCATTCTGGAAAAATTGAATTTTGGCTTGGATAACCAGTTACCCTATAGTGGTGACAGATTACCTATGTGAGAAAGGAAAATCACGTTTACGGATGCGTGATAACCGATTACCTCTTGGTGTCGGTTTTCCACGGCTTTGAAAAATAATTTATTTTAAAATTCATAAATTCTAGCTAAGGTCGTTTTATCTCCGTTTTGGATGTGACTTAAATAAAATCTTTTATTTTATGAAATGAAGAAAATAGGAGTAGCTCGATTTATTTTAAAAGTTCGATTTTTATCTAATTATGTTGTTTTATACATTGTGTGCATACCGGGTGAACATATGTGACAATGTGGTGTTTGTGTTGTAAGTTGTGAATACGATGTTGTTGATTTGTATGTTGTGATAGCATTCTGATTGTGAATGTAATTGCTTGTATATATTGTATATGATTGGAAGTTGTTTATGATAGAAGTTGTTATCA
This sequence comes from Vicia sativa, assembly GCA_021764765.1. Classification (NCBI taxonomy): domain Eukaryota; kingdom Viridiplantae; phylum Streptophyta; class Magnoliopsida; order Fabales; family Fabaceae; genus Vicia; species Vicia sativa. The sequence goes on from CM038796.1 coordinate 201,320,060, forward strand.
TATTCGGTGTTGATAATGCATGCTTTAAATATATGAATGCATACATATCATTGTTGTAGTAGCTAATGCCCATTGTGTGGAATTAGTGAAGTTGCCATAACCGTGTCCGGGTTGGAATGGGCGGTGAGGCGCATTCGTGTCCGGGTTGAAATGGAACCGGGGGGTGATAATCGTATCCGGGTTGGAATAGAACGGTGTAGTGAATTTAATTCACAATTGGTACCCATACATGGTCGGTATCTCATTGCATTAATTGTATGTGTTATAACATGATTGGAAGAATTCCGATTATAACGTTGTTGTATGTTATTATGGATTGTCGGTTTATGTATTTGTTCGATAATAAAATGATAAATTTGAATATGCTGAATAGGGTGGGATGATTTGCTTATGAAATTCTATTTATTATGAGCTTATAACATATAATAATTGTGATTTAGTCTACCAATTGTTGATCATTTCAAATTGAAGTTAGCGCTTAGGCGCTTTGGTGAGGATAGCTCGTGAGAGCTAGACTACTATGTTTTCTTAGAGTCGTGTCATCCTCTCTCCAGATAGCAACTCGCTAATGCATAGATGAGGGACTACGAATGCCATATATCCATTCACGTCCCTAGCATTAAATTATAATTAGCCTTGGCAACAACCAACCATGAACATAGTTGGCCTTGTTATTGAACCAGCGTCGGATCCACTTGCACCACGCCTGGTGTGTGTCCCACTTCTCCCTCATATTTTATAGCATCATGTTGTGTGACTTGATGTTTGTATCTAACATCGATCCTTTAAGCATGAATTAGGGCATGCAATTCACTTCCTACGCCCCCGTCCATACACTTTGTTGATTCCTGCTTGCTCGACTCGCCCTTATGAACAAAGGCTTGAAATGGCCCTTCATCCCCTGATCGGGCCTCTCGAAGAATGCATTATGCTCTTTGATCGCGCCATTGTTCATCATGTAGTAGCACTGGTGCAGTGCGCCATTTTCTTCTTGACTTCCTCAAATTCTTCTTTCAATTTCTGATTGTACTCATGGGAGCACAAATACTACGTTACAATTTACATTAAAGATGATTCTCCATCGACTCGAAGTCATCGATCAACATTCCTCATCATTCATTTGTGTTTGGAACTTCTCTACAGTCACTTCCTTTTTTGGAGAAAACAATCTTCTTGTTACCGGTGACTTACCCACATGCTTTAGTTGATGTTTGTTGGTTTTGCCCACTTCTTTCGAGTGACTCTCTTCCCACCTTCTTCATTCATGGTTCCTCCTGTTGAGATCGGACATTGGGTTGTGCCTGTAATTCTCCAGCCTAATGTCTTCCAGTTTGTTTCCTGTATTGTGCCTCGTTGTTCATAACTCTCCATTTTCCTTTTCCTTTAATCGACTTTATCGAAGCCATATGTCTGTAGGAATCTCGATAGATAACTTAAATGTGACTCTTCTTCTCCTGGATATGGATCGCTGGTGCCTTCCTGCATTGGATTGGGAGCCTGAGGGTTTCAATCGGTGGTTATAGGAACACAGAAAATTATTCAAATACTGAAACATCCTTCGATCATAAGCAGCACACCTTGGACACATCGAGCACTTCAATTGGCATTGAACTAGAAAACCTACGGGCTTTCTCAGCACAGGATAGACTTTGAATAGTGATTATCTTTCCAATTTACTCCTGTTCGAGCGCTGGATCCTTTCGACTCTCTGATAATTCTTTGGTTACAAATGATGCTACATCTTGGACATGACATCATCTCTCTGTTCCTTCTATGGCGTTGAAAAGATAATCATACAGTTGATTTCTCTTTGGATATCCATCTCATCTGCTCACTTCTATTTCGAGACATTTCTCTTTTCCATCTCTGAACAAGATTGCTTGAGATCAACCATATGGACAAATTTGAACCTCGATGATTTGTACTTTTTGAACTTGACCTAAGGCCCTCGGTAGCCTCTTCCATCCTTGAATCAAAATTGATTGGGCCTTGATAGCCCTTTCTAGTCAAAACTACAGATTCTATTGGTGGGACCATCCAGTCCCGTGTTGCCACCAACCATAACAAAGTCTTCTTCCTCTTGGGACTCATCACCTTAGTCAGCATTAACTCCTCCCAACTTCCATCATATTGATTTTGAATGGCTCGAGCATAATTGGTCTCTACTGTTTGTAGAGGATCAATAATCTTCATGGAATTCTTGGATTTGTTTGCAAACTTAAGCCTGCCCTCCTTGATAGCATTCTGAATTAAATCCCTGAAAATAAAGCATTGTGAGGTTTTACGGCCCAGGAAATTATGATACTTGCAAAAACCTCTCTTTTTCCGTTGTTCTGACAAAGGAATTTTGATATTAGGAGGCATTATCATTTGGCCATCTTTTACAAGTAAATCGAAAATTTCATCACATTTAGTTACGTCAAATGTGTATACTTTCTTAGGAAATTTATCATTTTTCTCGTTCTCAATAGGATTCTTGCCATTCGATGGGACAAGGACCTTGCAAGAAGAAGGGGGTGCTTGTTTTAATTCTACTAGATCCACTTCGAATTGATCAAAATCATAGGATTATGGCAATCTTACAGTCTTCTTACGCCTCTATATAAGCTACCCTTTCTTTTTATAATTTTTACTAGCCTAGCCTTTTTAGCCTTCAGGCTCTCTACTTATCAAACCACTATCGCTAGTTGAGCCATGTCTCTCTCAAATATTGAGTGTCTAACTTCTTCGAATAGAATAATCCAAACCACCAACAACCATTTAGACTAACTCGTGCTCGGGTACTACCGTGAAACACCTAGATTTTAAGAGGCGGGACCTATTCAAATAATCATCTATTGACTCTGTGAATTTTCTTTTAATACGCCAATTCTTTGAGGCTTATTTTGGATTTCCCATGTAGAATTGTTCATGGAACAATCTTTCAGAAATGAGGGCCACATATCTATATGGATCTTGGAGGAGGGTAGTGAACCAAGTGAAAGCATTTTGGTTAAAGAACTTGGAAAATATTTTATCCTAAGATTTTCACTGTTGGCCAAATCTCCTACTTTGGTTAAATATCTGACTATGTGTTCTACAGTTGATTCATTGGTATCCCCAGAAAATTTTGTGAATTTAGGGACTTTGCAACCCCTTGGCAATTCAGTATGTAGAATATATTTTGTGATGGTGGGCATATAGTTTGGCTTCCTAAACCCTGAATTCAAACCATTTTGGGTCATAATCCTTTTAATCACGGCGGTTAAATTGTTTTCTGCCTCAATGTTATCATTTTTGACCCTATGGATTACTTCGTCAGCATTCTGACCCCTATTTACCATCATCACTCTTCTGGGTTGTTCTTCTTGAACCCCCTGTTGTTCTATCCTTGCTATATCCTCCTTCAACATTTTGTCTGAGGTTGAATTTTTCTCAATAGTAGGTTCTTCGTCTTGAATTACTACTTGGTTACCCTTTCGTCTCGTAGGCGCATCGGCGCCAAAATATGTTAGCGTTGCCATTTATGCTGACATTCATTGGTTGGTTTGGATGTATTCTCTGATTGATCTTAATATTACAGTTAAAGGGGTGAAAATTGTATTCATTTCGCGAGCTGGGAACACATCATATCATGGTTACTATCGTCCTGTTAATGTTGTCTTGTTAGCGTTGTAAGCATAGGCATTTGGTGAAAGATCTAGATTTTGGGTATTTGGGCCCATGATTCATCACAAGACCATATCCTTGGATTGGGGAAGGGTTGTTGTTGTAGTATTAGTAATCCTTCCTGCTTGAAGTTGACATTCCATATGGTGGATGCCCTAAGGCCTTGTTTACTGTGATTTCTAGTAAACAACCGCTAGTCTTCAATTATTGGTTGCTTTAGGATCGACTAGATTGATCCTAGGACACATGTGTCATAATTCATTTTATATTCATATTCATTATCGATGAGTTTATATTGTGTGTTGATATGGAATGTAAGGCTCTTGAGATCTCTTTAAAACTATCTAAGAAAATATATTGGTGAATGCATAAAGAAGGACTTGAATTAAACTTGAGATTTAACAATTGAATGCAAAGACAAAGAGTTTACGAGAATATAAAGGTTTACGAAAATGTAAAGTGTTTGGATGAAAGAATAAGGCAATAAAGTGAAGTTTTGAAAAGATAAAGTGTTTAAGTTTTACGGAAAGGTAAAGACATGTATAACAAAACGTAAAAAGAAATCAAAGGATTCTAAGAATAAGAATACAAAAAGCAAAGGAATATAAAAGGACTTGGATTTAAATTATAAAAGTCATGATGTTGATGCGTAATGTTGTCTTCGACTCGTTTCCTTATATCACGGTAATTTAAGTGTTTTGAGATTTTTAGTACACAAATGAACACACTATTTCTAACATAAAACACCTATTTATAGCATTTCGACCCTAACGGTCTTGCTCTACAATTATGCCACGTTCGACATGCATGCTTCTCTGGTTCAAGGCTTCCACCGTCTTCTGGATGGCGCCATTTGAAATTGAATCCTATGCCGGTGAAGTATTTTCTTGTCTCTTTGATTCGAATTATGAATAATCTACTTGGACGCTCTAAGTCTTGCACATTGCGAAAGAGCTCATATCTCTGCTTGAAAATGCCGGATCGAAGTCCATCATTTTCACTTGGAATCGAAGAGCCTTTTAGAATAATGGTTCTATGTCTTTAACCAATATTCATCATTGATGTCAATTTGTATTAGCTTTTAGACTTTTATTTGAAATATCCTTTGATATCCAAATATCCTCTTATTATTGCCTAACAGGCCTATGGGTTGAGAATTGCTTGATTTCCTACATATGACAGGATAGGCCCTGTTGACACATTTATTGGTATCTCCGTTGTGCTGAAGGCTTTGTATTCAAATTCCGTGGCATGAGTATTGAATGCTTGGTAATGGCCTGAAATTTAGGATACACTAGATGCATTAATCGAACTACCAACGACCGTGCTTGTCCCTTGTGGGGATTTTGTCCCCATCGTGGCTAGTTGTTAACCATTTTCTGGTATGTTTCTTTGGGTATTGGTTGGTTCTTGTCGGTTATCTTACCACTTTTGAGGTTCATATAACCTGAATATCTAGACTCGGAAGATCCTGCGAAACAAATACTTAAACTAAATTAAGCAAGTTTAAACAAATAATACTTGACATCGTCACACGGATGTGCTAATTTGTTCGGTGATTTCTAGTAAACAACCGCTACTTCAAAATCAACAACATCTTTGATAACTACAGGATTGACTAGATTGATCCTAAGACATGTGTCTAAGTTTTGGTGTTTGAACTTGTGTCATAAATTATGTTTAACATTTATTGCCTAGAAAACTAAGGATCTCAAAAAAATGTAAATAGAAGTTAATTTCAGTACCAGAGAAATAAAGACTCTAATTTAAAGATGATAAAGATACTTAATCGGAACATAAATGATTTGTAAAGCAATGTAAAATGGTTTCGAGACGAAATATAAAAGACTTGATAAAGCGTAAATGACTTTCAAAAGATGTAAATTACTGGGAAGATAAATGAATAGCGAAAATTAAATGACTTTGAAAGGTAAAAACTTTAATTAATTTGAAAGTAAATATGGTGTTTCTAACTGTACATTGCTTTGTAACTTTTCCCTAAAACTTGGTATTTGGAGTATATATGAGTTTTGTACAAATGAACACACGAAATCTAAACACTTCAAGACTCTATTTATACTAATTGAACCCACTAACGATTCTTATTATAAAATAATGCCACTTCGAATATTATGTCTTTTGAATTCTGGTAACTTAGCGTCATTCAACGAAACAACATCTCATATTGAATTCAAAAATCTTGTTCTATTTGTAGATATAAAACTTCCATTTGATTGAAACTTCAATGGTAATAACCAATTTTGGTCTTCTTTCTTTAACGAAACACTTAACAGTGGACCTTATTTTCTACATTAGAACATAAGCCCAACATAGTAAAGCCCATTATCTCCAATTCAACTTGTCCATCGAAATCATAATAACATCTTATGAAGACTTATCTATTAACATAAGTATTGTGAGACTATATCATAAGAAAACTTATGAAAATAATTTATTATTCAGGAAGTTCTGAATGTTTCCATCCTATTTTAATAAGTTCTTCAAAAGTGAAAACTGGAGTTTTTCTATTGTTGAACATTTTTAATTCAAAGTACAAAAACAATAATTATTATTCATATTAATTATATAAACCGATCTGATAGATTTAAAAGATTTTTTTCGTGACTTGAGATGAGACCTAATATTTTTAACTAAATAATGAATATAAAAGTGTGAGGTCTTTTAGCTTTTCCTGTGATTTCTAAGCTACATAGTATCAACTAATCGACTATTTTCTGGAGGCGTGCACTATTAAATATTATTTATCAATCGAATCAAACTCGATATTTCTAAATAATGTCCTATAAATACTCGATGGTTACTCAAACTCATATGTTATCGTCCGTTTTATTGATTTGATCTATTTTCATCTTTAATAGTCACATCATTAAAAAATAAATTTTATATCACCTTATAATCAACGTGACGTCTGCAAAACATAAGATGAATAGAAATAAATAAAATTGAAGATACAGAAAATTAAAAACACATTTAAGAAAAAAATTTCTAAAATATTTTATAACGAAAGCGTAATAAACTGATTTTCAAATGGTTATACTAGTTGTTTGATATTTGGGAAGATGGAAGAAGAAAAAGCCGCAGCATACTATGACGAGTCGAAAAGGCGAAGGAGCCGCAAAGTTCAAACAAGGTCTCGGCTTTTCCTCCACCTCCTCAAACGACACCGTTCCTAAACCCGTTCATCTCTCGTATCTTCCTCTTCCTTCCTCTCGCAATTCGTCAAAGCCTCTTCCTCATCACCACCCCTCCGACCCACAAACCCGACCCAAAAGCCCAGCTACAATCCATTCAAAACAAACTCAAGAAAAACCCACCACCGAATCTAGGGTTTCAGGTCAGGGATAACGATAGAAGAAAACGAAGCAGGGTAGGAGCAGAGATAGGCATAGAGTTCGAGGAGGCGAAGTAGGGTAGAGAGATACAATGGTTATAGAGATCGTGATCGAAGCCGAAGTGATTCGGATGGTGATAGGGGTAGAGATAGGAGGAAGAGAAAGAGAGGGGAGGAGGAGTAGAAGTGTGTCTCCTGGAAAACAACGTAGGTCTGAGGTGAAAACAAATGATGTTAGGCAAAGAGGGAAAATGAGTGAATTGAGGAAAGGGAAGAATGTTGGGGTTGATTATGGGAAGTTGATTGAAGGTTATGATAATATGGTAATTGAAAAGCTTGATGATTTAATTATGGTTGTTTTTGGGTTAATTTGGTTAATTGAGATGTTGCATTTGAGTTTCAAGTTTTGTGCATGAGTTATGTTTATGAATGTTTATGATTGTCAATAGGCAGCTGCTGAAAGAGTCAAAGCCAAGATGAAGCTTCAGCTTTCTGAAACTAGTAAAAGCTTTGCTGTTTTGTATTGTTTAAGAATCATTTTCAAATTTCAGAACTTGCTGTGTGGGTCTACTGTGAAAATGATTTTTGGTTTGAATTGTCTCACTGTTTGATCAGTTTGTATAAGAAACTGGGTTAGGTTGCCACTGTTTGATATAGTTTATCGAGATTGTGTTCATTGTCTTTTATTTGATACTTTCAAATGCAGCTGCACGGGATACAGAAAGAGGTGTGGGCTGGGGCGATTTGAGTTCAACAAGGATGCCCTCTTGATGATGAGGAAATTGAAGGTCTGATTTGTTTTGATATTGTATGTGAATGTTTTGACTTTTGAACATGAATATATTTGTGGGGTTCTGTCCCTTTTCCATTGACAATATTCACTTCAATCTTTGATTATGATAGAACTTCTAAATTAACTAAATTCTGTGTGAGGATAAAGAGGGTAACACAAAATTGTGATCTAATTGAGAGAATGTTATGGAGGAAGGAGGTAGAGTAGAGGTGGACTGGTATTCAGTTTGAATCCTTGAGAGAAATTAGGCCTCTCAAATTTTCATCTTTATAGTTTTCATTAATGCTTAATAGTAATACCTGTACTGTGATATCAAGTTCTCCTATTCCTATTAGTTAGATACGGTTTCCTATATTTCCATGATATAATAGAAGTTCTGTTCATTATAATTTATGGTATATATCAGATTCCAACTTCTTTTGGAGCTGTAAGACAACTTGAACTTGTTTTGTTATCTGCTTGTTCTGCATTCTTGGTAAGAGTGATTGAAATACTCTTACATCTGCTTTACATTTCTCATTTTGGTTTAGATCTTATTTTGGTCTCCTTGTGGGGCCTTACATGTAATCTAATTATTAACATAGTTTTCTTATTGTTCTCAAATGTTTTGTGCATCTGATCAAGAGAAATTACCTTAATAGCTTTCTCTGTATTTAGTGCTGTAATTTTATGTTTGTCAGTCATCATTTCTACAAATGATTTGTTTGTATGTTTGCATCATTGGTGATGGTCTTTCTATGCTAGCCTATGTTGATGCTATCACGCACTACTGCAGAATAAGCGTGGCTGAGCAGTCTCCCATTACAACGCCTTATACCTGCAAGGTGCCTTCAACAGCCATGGTGGCTGCGGCACAATGTAGTAAAATCACTCTTTCTTGGCCATTTTGCGGCCACAATCTTCTGTTTCTGGGCTACAATCTTCCGTTCAATTGTGAATTTTCCTGCAATCTGCCATACCGCTATAGCATTTTTTGGATTCTGTACAACACGCCGCCATATGTGATTCACGATATAGAATTCTAGATATATTTGTTTGTAATGAACAATAACTAATGTAGTGTTGGGTTTGGAATGAACTGAATGTAATGGATTGTACTCTCCCACCTATCTGCAGTTGCTGAAGATGATGCATCCTTAGTCAAACACATCGGTCAGAGTTTCCGGTTTTCCTCATTAGAGGTATCTTATCTTTTATGAGCAAATAGCCAAAAAAATAGTTTCATTTCCTGTTTATGCATTCTTGCCTATGCAGACTGGATATATATATATATATATATATATATATATATATATATATATATATATATATATATATATATATATATATATATATATATATATATATATATATATATATATATATATAGTCATAATGGGTCAAGGAACAAATTCAAGCGGCTCATGATGAAGCTATGTTTTGCTGCAGCTCCTCCGCCTGCCACCATCAGTACAGACAGTGAGCCTGAAAGGGAGAATGAGAAGAAGGTTGATAATAAAAAGACTTAGTTTCAAGCCTCTTAAGTGAAGCGGTGAGTGATTTGTAAACCACAGCTGACATGGATGCTCATAGCAACTAATTCAAATAAACCTTGTATTTGGTTTCAGGTGCTGGCCAAGCAAAAAGATCTGGGCGTGATCGGGTTCGTCAGGCATAGATAGAGTGTGAACCTTGAAGCTGACAGTTGACACGGCGTGTCTGTGGAAAAACAGCACAAACGTCTCATGGTTATTGGAGCACAGCATTCAATTTTGCAACTGGAATGGAGTGCAGCTTGCTTGGTTTTTATATGTCTGAGTTGGACTTTAACTATGTATAGAGCTTGTATATGGCTCTTAAGTTATATTGTAATTTTCCAAGCATATGCTTCTAGTGAGGCAGGCTGTGTACTTATAATACGTTTGCCCATGTATGTAGTGTGACTTCCAGAATTTATCATAAAAAGGAAAATGCCCAGCGTTGAATACTCGCATAGCCTCAAGTTTGCACCATGCACAAGATGATGTGAATATAAGGGATGTGTCTAAAACACAGTATAAAATGGTAATGGTTCGTGAACACAATATAAAATGGTAATGGTTTGAAGATTGATGGAAAATGTGGGTTTACGTCTACAATTTACCAGGTGGTTTGAAGGTCCTGTGTGTGTTGGTTGTCAAAGGACAGATGGGCGAAAACATGTTGATTTGATAAAGCCTCTTATTCTACCCAAATATAAAAGTCTCATATTCTACTCAAACATGTATGAGGATTTCTTTTTCACCATTTTTTCTTAGCATTCGTGAAATTTTAAAAATATTTCTGAAAATCAAAAATATATTTCTGGTGCATTCACACACAAAATTCATTGTTTTCTTAGATTCATCTTATTTTAAGACAAAATTTATTTAAAATGCATTTTTATAAATCCCCAAAAATGCACTTCCCGTTACAACAATCAATAGTTCATCATTTATAACTAAATGGAAGTGTAACAAAAAGAAAAAATAGTTACTTATATTTCCTAATACGGTACAGTAGTTGGGACCATTTGCAACAAATTATCGGACATCCTTGCATACAAACAAAAATTCATCACTTGAACATAATCATGTAGTTCATTCATTTTATAACTTTAAATGAATATAAAAAGGACAAAATAGTTACATATATTTCCCTAATACGGTACAATAGTTGGGACCATTTGCAACAAACAAAAATATCAAGAACATTGTCATTTCTATACATAAAACTCACTTAATCTAATTCACACCACAAAATTAAATGTTTGTCTTCTTGATTTCATCTTATTTATTTTTATGCATAAATCATTTATACATTCACAAACAAAATTCATTTATTTTCTTAGATTCAATCTTATTTTAAAGACAGTATTTAAAATGCATTTTTATAAATCTGAAATACACTTTCCGTTACAACTTAATCAATAGTTCATCGTTGCAACTAAATGGAAGATTAACCCAACAAAAAGAAAAAGTAACTTATATTTCCTAATACCTTTAATAGATGGGACATTTGCAACAAACAAAAATATCAAGAACATTGTCGTTTCTGTGTATAAATCGCTTATGAATTCAAATCGGTTTAATCTAATTAAGTTGTATCTTAAAAATTAAATGAACTTGGTGTAATAACCCTAACAAAATAAAACTGACAAAAATAAATAAATATTTCAACAATCAAGTTGCAAAGTATTCGGAGAATAGTTTCACAGAAGAAGTGAATCAAAGATACAGATCTCACCTGCCTTAACTTCATCTATTAACCTTAACAAAAGATTAAAGCAAAGTAAAGTAAATAAAACTCTCATCAAATAAATTGAGTCATTCAGTTTCTTTGAGCAAGCACAGAAAATGTAACATTTCATATCATAACCAAGTTCATTTTGAGAATTTTTGAAAATCTATTTTGGAAATAAATTTTGTCATAAGATGAATCTAAAAATAAATAAATTATTGTGAGAATGCCTTACGGAAATTTATTCCGGTTTTGAGGTATTTTAGAAATACATAGGGTATTTCTTTACACTATATGGTGGAAAAAATTCTCAAATGTATTGGTGTCTTTGCAAGAATGAGATTTGGAGAATGTCACTCGGATCATACAAATATATAATAATAATAATAATAATAATAATAATAATAATAATAATAATAATAATAATAATAATAATAAAAAAAATATAGTACAGAGAGATCCTAGAATTTAGATATGACATTTTCTTAAGCCGACAAATGATGTCAATTATGTTTACTAATTGAGAAAATTACTAAAGTAATCATGAATTTTAAATACTACCTCCATCTCTACTCTTCGTATGAAGAAATCTAGTCATGTGTTCAACAAAGTCTATAAGATACTGTATTTCAAATGGAATGAAGAATGTAAAGTTAGTGAAAAACAAAAAGAGAAGATTGAAATTTTTCTTGAAGACTAGGTGTGCCTCATAGCCACCATATATGAATTAAAATGACAAGTTGATTGTAACACCCTCTAAACTCTGCCACATAATATATAGCATAATAAAAGTAAATATCAAACATATCTCAAGAGGGCGTTACTTACATGTATTTCAAAAAATCAAACAAAACCAAATACAAATGCATTGGTCATACTCATAACACACCTTTTAAAATCATATTTCATACATTAACAACATATGTGCAACATAATAATTCTCATTTCAAAATAGTAATGAATGATTGAAATTTCATACTGACAATCATATCATAAAACATCAGGCACAAGGGTCAATCATCACATAATCTCAAATACAATATAATATTCAGATAGTATAATAACATCTCTCAAAACAACATAAGCATAACAAATATAACATAAATCAAATGTTCCCGTGTTACATGACTAGAGCATGACACGCTATTTAATAAGTATATAAACAAGGAACTAATCTCCTTGACTAATCCTTGCAAAACACCGTTATCTTTGGTACACAGCGATGTTGTAAGACACATCATTTCAACGAAGGGTGAGAATTCATATTTTATGGAAATATATAATAATAAGCAATGTATCACATATAAGCAACAATTGAATTCACCACACTTCATATAATCATGTATTCAACATCATACACGTCATTTCACAAGATTACATATACGACATTGTTCAATCATTCAAGATTCAAAGATAATTCAATCACAATTACCACTAATTTCACCTTCATCAATATCACATAAAGCACACAAACATACATTTCACATCGACACATGTGACTCAATGCAATTCTGCAATATGCATGTGGTACCAATTGTTATCCTTACCGGTATCACCGGGTGTCATACCCCAATTTTTGACCTAAGATACCATCTCATATCATTCACATATACATCATTGCATCACTAACAATTTCAGCATAAGATAGATCGTGTGTGTGCTATTTGAGCCAATTAGGGTTTGATCAAAATTTTCATTTGTTCAAGATATGATCAATTAGGATTTGAGTCTTCACTCACCTCAAATGATCTATCTTCATCAATCATCAACATTTGATCTTCAAATTCTCATCATTTCCTCAAGATCTATCTTGAATCGACCAATTAGGATTTTGATCGAGGATGGTGTATCATTGACTTTTTACTTAATGAATGACCTAATTGCTTGGAGCATGTTCTCAAAATCATCAAGGCAAAATATTTACCTAATTTCTTGATTCAAAATATTTCAAATGTCATGATTGATTCTCGAGAGAAATTACGAATCATCGACAAAAGTCAACTATCAATTAGTAAACGACTTTTTTGGTCAACTTTTGAAATTCAAATTTTTTCAATCATCAAATCATTTAAAATTTTCCATCATGATCATAAAAATCAAAATGTGTGAAAAAGTCAACACAAAGTCAAAACTTGAAAATTTTAAAGAAAATTTCAAGTATGTTTTACATGTTTTCACCATTTTCATGGCCATTTTCACCTAGATCCACTTTGATTCAAGAAAAAACTCAAAACATGAAAGTTGTAGATATTGTTCCAAGCTTTCTAAAATGTCCAGAACTTGCAAAAATATTTTGTGTAGCTAGGGTTTTGAAATTGAAACTCCGAGGTCCATAACCATAATTTTCAAGCCATTTCACCAAAAATTTCAAGTCTTTTGCAATTTCTTCCTTCTAGAAGCCTTGTCACCATAAGAGATAGGCTTTGGCTTGAAATATCTGATGAGAATGATTGAGAAGAGGTTAATATCACTTGAGTGATTTAACCATGATTGGAAAAATTAACCATGTGCATTAAATGTGAAGATTCCATTCTTACCTCTTAAGTCAAGTTGCCAAAGTTTCAATCATATCCTTTCCTTGCTCATAAGACCTCTTAGCCTATAAATAAAGTCATTTCTCACTTCTAAATCACACCAAAGCAATACTAAACAAGCTTTCTCACTTCTTTCTTCTTTTCCAAGTTTCAAGTTTCAAAATGAGATAATTTGCAAATCTCCAAACCTTGCAAGTTCTAACCAATCTCTGGCTTCAAAAACTCTCTAAACATCCTTAGGAAGTATTTAGTTAGTGTAACGCCCGAATATTTAATTATTTATTTAATTAAATATTTAGTTATTGTGAATTATTATATTATTGTTGAAATTTAAGTTCTTCTTGATCGTATTTAAGTTGGTTTGATCGTAGAATAATACTAAAGCGATGTTATAACTATAAGGTTAGTGTTAGTGGGCTTAAGTTGTGTTTATAGTAATAGTAATGGTGGGGGTATGAAGTCTAAGCCCAAAACAAAATATAAGGATTTTATTTAATTAGAAAAATAGAAATTAGATTATTTTTGGTGATCGAAGAAAAAAGGAAAAACAAGGGTTTTGGAAAGGAGCGAGCGATACGTAGAGCTTGCGAGAGAGAGAGAGAGAGAGAGAAGTTGGAACGATCAAGAATTCATGGAGCAACCTTCAATCCAAGGTAAGGGTGAGGTTCTTGCTCTCTAATTGGGAATATGATGGATGATAGGTAGTTGGGTTTATGATTTTCTTTTTTTATCGTATTCTTTGTTGGAATTGGTGAAAATCCCAAATTTAATCGTGGAATTTCGTGAAACTGTAATTTGGGCGTTTTCCATTTGCATAATCAACACAAGCATGTATGTATTGATACATGTGTGATTTTGAAAAAGCAGTTTAAAACACGTATGTATCGATACAAACGCCATGCATCGGCTCATAGGGTCAAATTGTGAAAGATGTATCGACCAAGCATGTATGCATCGATACATGTTGTACTTATGTTAAAACCAGAATCTTGGACAACATGCATCGATACAAACAACCATGTATCGACTCATGGAAGCTGCGGAAGTATGTATCGATACAAACACGCTATGTATTGACTCATCTTGAAGAAAATTAGAAAAATAGGATTTGGAATATCGTGTAGTCGACTCATACGATGCATGTCGATACAAGTGGTTTATGCATCGATACATAGGATTTTGTATTGACTCATCTTGTATAGAAATAGAAACATAACTACGGCTGTTTGGTCATATCTTTACCGTAACTCCGGTTTAGTTGCCGTTTAAACCCTTGGATAGCTAAAAGTATGATTTATCCTATAAAGTAGTTTCAAACATAGGAGGTGAACATCTTGATGAATTGATGTATTTTCTGTGTAGAATTCATTGTTATTGAGAGTTTTAGAGTTGATGTTGTAGGAAATTGTTATCGAGCGTTGTTGTTGGTAGAGACTTGATAGTCAACGTTGATGATTGAACATTGTTTATGTTGTAATTACGTTGTTGTCGTTGTATTCCATTTAAGATTATCGCATACATACATTGCATACTATGTTTGGCAAAAACCACGTTGAGTGTTAGGCGGGGAATGATTACGTTGAAGGCTTACGCCTTGATGCCTCGGAATTCGGTAATTGTTTACCAGGGCACAACTTTAGAACATCAACTTAGTCATTTCTTGATCATTTTCACGATTCAAAGCGTAGAATGAAGACAACATGGCAAGGAACAAGTAGCAACTTATAGATTTCAAAATGGTCAACCACACATCAAGAAATCAAGCCACAAAATCGGAAAATCATCAAACACAAATTTTCAGAATTCAATATTATGCAACATACTTGAAACAAGCGTATATACATCAAACCTAATGTTTGGCCAGCTATACGCATACATGTTTTATTTCAACAAAACCAACTAAAATGGAATTCAAGTTTGAAAACTTACCTTTTGAGTTGAGAAATAAACTCAACTGGTGCCTCTGAACACAAAATGAAAACTAACCCTCTTGATCTGGAAGCAATGAAGAGTAATAAAAGGAGAAACAAGCTCTTAAATCGATGAAGAAAAAGATTGAAGCAAAAACTTTAAGAGGAAGAAAAATTTCAAATTTGATTTTCGGTGTAAAAGGCGTCTAGGGTTCAAATGAATGACATTGTGAGATTATGAGAAGGAATGAATGAGGGTATAATGGTCTAAGGGATTAAAAATCCGTTGGAGGAAATTATAAAAATCGGGAAAAATGAGTTGACTTATGTATGCATCTTATGTGTGTTCCACTCAAGTTTGTGTGCGTTTTAGGCTAACCATGAGTGTGAATGAGTGGGAAAAGAATAAAAAGTGATATGGCTCAGGTGTATAACCTTTAAAGAAAAACATCTGCAGAATATCCTTAAGATATCAAAATACCTGCAAAATAGGTAGACTAGAGCAATGATAAAACATTTGAAGACTTTATCACAATCTCAAGTATACTTCATTGAAATCATTCAAAACAAAACTGAAAACGTGGCATTTGCCATGGATAAACCCCTCATGAATCTGAGGACATACGTGCACACAGTTTATCCTTTCATTGTGCAGTATTTGACCATGTTCTTCAAGAGTTTGAATCATGCAAATTGATGAAAAATTTTCAAAAATAAAAATAAATTTAAAATTATATAAATTTGAAAGAGTATTAGAATAATTATATATAATTTATATAAATTTATATAATAATTAAAATTTATATAATATTAAAATTGCTAATATAAAAATTCAACTCAAAGTTAAATAAAACTGTTTAAGTTCAAAATACTTAAAATAAAATATCATACAAATTTTAAAAAAAACTACAAAATAACAACATAATTGTAATTACTCTTCATTTCTTCTTCAACATAGTAACATTGCTTTTAATCCACCAAATTTGAAACAAAAATTCGTCTTGAATAATATAATTTGATCACATTAACTTCTTGATATCATTTCTGACTCAATTTCCTTCTTGACTATCGTTCATCTCTAATTGTTTTTACATCTTCAATTTCTGCATTTCTTGCTTATTTGTGCTCAATGTTAACCAAATTTCAAAGTTTCAAATGCTTGTTTGATGGTTAAGATAAATTTGGTGATGTTCCTTCTATCAAAAAGTCTCATTGTGAAACACCCATCACGCCTCTTTATAGTTTTGAAGCAATCCAAATTCATACACTCTCCAATTTTCTTCTTTCCACCTGGATGTCAACACCATGTAGAAAAGCCAAACTAGGATCAAATGGAATTATCACAATTGTAGTTCAACTAATTCAAAATGATTTGATGCTGTATGGAGATTGTCTATCAAACTCCTCCTATAATCAAATAAATTTTATAATTATTAGAATATGATAGAATACATGAAAATAAATAAAATATTTTTTTAATATAAAAGAAAAACTTGCCAGTGTTCTTGATGACAAATCATCAAACTCTAATTTCTTCTTTGAGATGAGTCTCCAAATGGAATTCATTGAAGTGGTTTTACCCAACTCTCACTTATTAAAGTGAAAAATAATTAATTATCTATAAGCTAAATATGATAAATTAATTAAAAAGCAAAATAAAACTTGATTACCATCCCTTGCAACTTCACAACAACATACTTCCGCTTTAGTAATTCTGCGACCACCAACTTTAATCTTATCTAATGTATGAATGCAATTCGGATGATTTATTCAATTTTGCCTAAATTCCAATGGTACAATAAGCATCAAAATATCTTGATTTGTATCAACGGACATTCTTTGTTTTCATTTCAGTCAGGCTTTCTCATGAATAATGAGCCAGAACTTTAAGTTGAAATTTTTAAATCCAGTCATCTTTATCCAAGGCCATTGTCCTACACATTGTTGTGTGATTAAAATAAAATCTATCTATTGATGATTAATATCTCAAAAATATAAAGAAGAAATTCATAATAAGTCAATACACAATGCCTTAAACCATTCTTGTCATAGTAATATCTGGGCTTTATAATTATTAAAATTTTTGTACATCTTCTCTAATAATGGGTATGCAGTCTGATGGTTGCACTGATGAGAGGGGCAAGATCCAAACACCAAAAGCATGTTAATACTATTCTGACAAAATTCAAATTTTAAATAAAATATAAAAAACATGTATGGCTTTGATCGAATGGACGGGATGACAAGTCTTGCTCTCCCAGTATCTAATTTTTTGATCGGTTCTCCATGGCCACTCTGTTTGCTCGTCGTCTTGTATCTCCCCAGTGGTATCAGCCATGTGAGCACTAGTATAGCCATGGAACATGGTATGACATGGACATTCAAACCGATAATTTGATTCAAACCCTCTCTCCAGGCAGTTTACTTCACTAGGTCACTAAATATGTTTCCTTCTTTGAAACACATGGACATACCTGATCCACCTTAACTATGTCCAGCAATCTTGAGCAAACTTCAACTCCTTTCAGCAAATGCACGGTTTGAGACCACGCTTCTGTAAGTACATCCTTCTAGATAGAATTCGGTAATATTCCATGGTTTCATATTTAATTTTATTGAAAATAAAATGAGGTGTTCTATCAACAAATTTATAAAAATTTGTCATACTATCATGTTTACTCTAAATAAATCATATTTTACTATACAGAATTATCCTAAATATCCATACTCTAATTAAATATATCTTTATAAACATATATTTATATAATGTCGTACCTTATATTTTACAAGAAATGTATCACGTTATATTTCTACGCCTGTTTTTACAAGATATTGTACAATTTTTTTTAAATAAACATGTTTGCTTGATTGTTTCCTAATACTATGATGTTTTTATATACATCATTTTAGTCATAAACATATATTTTTAATCCTAAACATAAATTGTCTTCTTTCAACATTAAAAAGGTATCCATCAACATAATTAATGTCCAATTAAAAAAAAAAAGTGTATACACTATTATACATCATATAATCATATATTTATCTCATATTAAAAGCAAATTGGTCCATAATTTTTAAACATTATACATATTTCAAAAATTTAATTTACCCAATTATTCATACATTAACAAATTCCAAATATATATACTATTTATCATAAAAATTTATATTTTTTTATATATTATTTATATATTATATATTATTTTAAAATTAAATTATAAAATATTTTTCAAATTTATCGTGTATTTTTTTTCCATTAGTGTTGCAATATTACTATTTTTATAAATATGCATACTGTTTTTTTAAATATATTTTAATGTTTTTCTAAAATATATACTATAAATACGTTTTAATGTTTTAAATATAAAGCGTTTTAAATATAAATCTTTAATTTTAAAATATATATATACTTTTTATATATTAAATATATACTGTTTACATAATGTTTTTTAAATTATAATAATATATATTTATACATAAATTAAAATTATAATATTAATTAAAATAATTAATATAATTATATATTTTAAAATTATATTTATTTTGATATATTTATAACATAATATTTACAGTAAATATATTTATATATATATATATATATATATATATATATATATATATATATATATATATATATATATATATATATATATATATTCGCTTTTTTATATTTTTAAACCTAATATTACAAAATACATATATATCAAACTTAAACATCATATGCAGAAAAATGGAAAAAAAAAAATTAAATTGTGTTACCTGAAGAAAAATTATAACTTAAATTGTCAGACTTTCTCTGAGGTTTGTGATTAATACCTTAAAATCAAAGAATATTATGACATAGTTGATGTGTAATAAGGAAAATAAATTGCAAAAACCTTAAACAAAATTAGACACATACCTTTGTAAAATTATTACAGATTGAAGAGGATGAATATTATTGTGAGGGACGGTGAAAATGGAAGAATGGGAAGATTAAGAAAGAAATCTAATAATTGCTTGTGAATTGGAAGCAAGAAGATGAATGCTATTAATATTAATTTATTAACATATAACATGTATATATGTACCTGTTGCCTTGGAAAAACTCAAGCGTGGCAATTAATATGCTTGCAGAATGCAAGGGCAGCCCCTCGGTCAGAACACACTTTAGCGAGGGGGTGCCCCCTCAGGAAATGGAGTTGACTCATCATTCTTTGCACCTCGCGGTCTGGCGTAGCGAGGAGGCTGAGGACATAAAGGATTGTTTTATTTTAAGAGGGTATCCCCTCGCAATTTGCATAACTGTTTGCAAAATTATCCCTCACTAAATGTCTTACTTTTTGCGGTTTTCTTTTCGAGGGGTAGCCCCTCGCAATGAATATTTTAAATTTGAAAATTAAGTGTTACCCTATTCTTGACACGTAATTTAATTAATTAATTTTGATTTACAGTTTGCGATTGATTTACCCCAAACAATATTGTTTTTGTTTGGGTTTAACTTGGCTGAAATCCCCTAACTTGATTTAAGGTTTTCTTGTAGATGTATAACCTTGGTGGTGCAAAAAATCACAAAATTATAAATGGCAATATTGAGGAATGCGGTATGATGCTATGATACACATGCTTGGCTAGCACCAAGGATAAAGCACTGAAATCATGCAAGGCAAGTAGCTACATGACTTGTAATCAAACAAAACACAAAATGCACAAAACATGAAAAAAATGACCATGGCATTCTTGATCTCGTATAATCAATCTTTGAGCTTGAGCCATTTAAAATTGACTCGTACATTTTCCTTTATAACTTAGGCTGTGGATGAAATCTCCATGCTCTTCAAACTAAGCTTTGAATCATGCAAATTGATGAGGTACGGTGAGATATCATATTCTAAAGTTGAGAGAAAAAGTGAATTCTTGGGCAAGTACAGCGGGCATGAGTGTGCATGGTGATCAGGTTTTGATCAAACTTGCAGAGATCTGGCGTGATCATAATGGCCATTGAGATGGTTCAAAGCTTGTTCAAAACTCTCATTCCACATTCAAAATGCCGCAGAACACATTTTCAAAATTGCATAAATTGAGAGAAATTAACCTCAACATCTTGCACACCATGTGTTTGTTGAAAACGCGTGGATGGCGGGAGAAGGCAAGCTTGTGTATTTGCATGTTTTGTTCTTGAAACTTCAAGCCAATTATCTTACAAATGGTACATTTTGAGAAATTTACACATTGACAAACTTGTAGCATTTTGCAAACTTCAAAAAAATGTGGTATGCAACCATTAGATAAAAATTGAAAAGTTATGACATGTCCAATTTCTTCAATTTCCTTGATTCAAAAGATGAATTTGGTCATGAAATATGAAAAATATGTTTGAATTGATGGTTGACCAAAAGTCCATGATCAACTTCGACTATTTGATTTTGACAAAAATGATCATTTGCCCTTTTTGATCAATTAACTTGCTCAATCAAAATTGAACCTCAATATTTTCAACCATGGATGCTTAACAGTATATAAAACACATGAAATCAATTTGGAGTGAAAATATGAAGAAATCCTAATATATCAAAAACCCTAATTTACCTTGTAGTAGGAGATAGTCAATCAAGCCAAAACCTCTAATCTTACGAATGCATTAACAAATCTTTGAACCATGATAACACAAATGATGTAGAATGATACTTCAAGCCAGTGAAACAACCAAGTTTCAAAATTCACAATGGGCCAAAACCTAATTTCATCGGATGAATGAGCACAAATGAAATCCTCATCGATTCTTGTACAACTTGACTCCGAGGGATCAATAAAGAGACAAATGAGATGTCTTGAGCTATAATACATACCATTTTGACTTGGAGATCCATAAACATGAGAGCTTGAGACTCCTTAGAACAAAATGCTAACACAATCAACTCCATAGCTTGTGAGGATGAGAACCACAAAACTTTTAGATACATCACAATGTATGAATGCAATGCAATATGATGTTTATGATGAAACATAAGCCTAAATCAGAGGGTAAATTTTGGGGTTCAACATAGAGCACTAAATTGGATCTCCTCGAACATAAAAGACATAACCAGCCAGACTTTCGATCATATTGTCTCCACACCAATTAAATGTATAACCGAGTAACTTTCATACACATGCTGGCCACATCGGCCAGCGGAAAAGAAGAATTATGCAGCCAAAAGTACGCTTTGATGTAAAGAAGGATCTCTTGACCACTTCCAAATGAGACACCTTTGGTCTCTCCATGAATCTACTAACAATACCGACACTAAATGCCAAATTCGATCACGTATTTCATAAGTAACGTAATGATCAATCAATCTTCTATATTGAGGTTAGATTAAAGTCCTCTCATCCTCATTCTCGGACAGATGCAACCTTGGTTCCATTGGTGAAATGGCGACGTGCAATGCTCCATATCACACCTCTTAAATATCTCTGAAGCATATTTTTGGTGCATGAGAAGTCTCAACTTTGACTTGTGAAACTCTATGCCAAGGAAGTATGTTATGATATAAGATCGCTCATCTCAAATTATTCCATGAGGTTCACCTACGAACTTGAAATAAACTCCTCATCGTTTCATGAATCAAAGATCGTCCCTATAAGCAAAGTATAATCACACCTTTCCCGCATCCGACTTCACATAAACACCATGTTCGGACACTTTTGAAAGCCAACCTTAATAAGAAAAAATATCATGGTTTGTTCCAAGCTCTAGGTGCTTGTTTCAAACCATAATGCTCTCCAAACTTGAACTCTTACCTCTGGTTCTTTATCACAAAACCGATGGGTGCTCGTACATAGACTTCCTCCTCAAGTGGACCATTCAAAATGGATTTCACATCCATTTGGTACATCGCCAATTTTTAACTAATGGCGATACCAACAACCAACCATATGGTCTCCAATCTAGCTATCGAACAAACACCTCATCATAGTCTTGCCTTCTCACTTCAAGAATCCTTTTGCTACTAGTCGAGCCTTATGTGACAATCTCTTTAGGATTTGCCTTCACCTTATAGACCCACTTTACTCAATTTATCTTTTTCTTTTGGTGATCAACCAGCGCTCCCAAGTATTGTTTTCTCAATGGATTCCAACTCTTCTTTCATCTTTATACCCATTTTGCATTGCTCAATGCCTCTTCCGTACTCATAGTTCGGAATTCGACCATAAGCACAAAATGAAGATGAGGATCCATAATTGTTAATCTCATTATCATGGAATACTAATCTGATGGTTGAGGTAAACCTCTGCGTCTCATTGTTGCTATTGGACTCACCATTGCCATCTTCAACCGGATTCGGAACAGCCTCTGCATTCTGCTGCTGCTGTTGATTTTCTGTGTTTTCTGGTGGAAACCGGTTTCGAGATTAGGGCAGGTTTTACATCCAGAAATTCAATTCCAGGACTTCCATCTTGCATTCGGCGTGAGAGCCGGTTTCCCCTTTGAGAAGCCGATTTACGCTCTTGAAACCAAAAATTTCTATCATACATCTTCAACTATTTTCATCCTCGAATGATCACGATCTTCTTGCTGCTCATCAAGCGGTTTGTAGCCTCAATAGGGTGATGTCGACAAGAATTGTTACCTCACTTTTATAATCCAACTTCTTTCGAAGTTGACTCTTAATATAAATGTGCAATCAAACCAAAAACTCCCAAATGCGCCAAATTCGGTTTGTGGCGGAATTCATACCTCTTCGGTGTAACTTTGTCAAGCTTCTTAGTGGACACCTATTCAACAAATAGGTTGTTGTGAGATCGCTTCTCCCCATAGTTCTTAAGCAAGTTCTTCCCTTTCAATATGCTGAACCATGTTCATAATTGAGCGATTTTCCTTTCGGTAATTCCATTTTGTCGAGGGCATATGAATTGGAACAACCTCACGAACTATACCCTCATCATCACAATAATTTAAACTCCGGGTATATTCACCTCCACCATCTATTTGAAATTTTCACCTTGTGACCGCTTTCGCTCTGCTGCATGGTTAAAATGTTTGAACATATCAAACACCCCATCCTTCCTCTTTATGAGATAAATCCACAACTTCCTACTAAAATCATCAATGAGGTAAAAGTACCTATTCTGACCATACAAGTCGACCCATTGATTTTACATCAGAATACCACCTCAAAGGTGTTCCTTGGTCCTATGACCAACATCCTTGCGAACTAGATCTTGTGTTGTTACCTTGCACCTCTTCACACAACTCAACTAGAAAATTCTTAAGCAGCCCGATCACCATACCATGCTTTTTATATTGCAGGGTCTTTAAAATTGAGGTGTCAGGACTTGGTAGTGCCACAACCACTCATCACAACTTGTCTTTGTAGTAAGACATTTGTGTTCCATACTTTTCAACTCTATCACATTTACAACCATGGGTGCTCTCAAGATTAAGCGCCTTTTAGTCCAAGCGGCGCCAAAATCTTGTTTTCCATCAATTGTGTAATTCTTCTCAGTATTGATGGCCAATGCTCAAGAAATTTTAATTCAAATGTACAATACACATCAAGGAATGACCTTTTCTTCTTGATCAGACATCACTACCTCATAAATCGATCGCTAAAGTGGTGTCATCCATGATCTCACTATATTCTTAGTGGCGATTGATCTTCATAAACCAATCATTTCTACCCGTTATATGAGTTGAACAACCCAAGTTCAAGTACCCTCATCTACTTGGAACTTACTCATAGCAGTAATCATTGTGTTTCGCTCGACGTTTGTCGCGAGACAACTTTGCACTATTAAGTTGCCCGACCCCGACACCTCTTTTGTATTCTTGTATAGCCCTCTTTGCAACCATTATTCTCCTCCGTGATCATGACAAAGCGTATCATCCTCTACCTCTTGCCTGAAAACATAGCCTTATCTCCATGATTTTCTTTCGACTCACGCATTACAATCTCTTGCGAAATGGCCAAGCTTGACAATTGAAACACTTCAAATACTTTTGTCCTCTATCTGTTGCCTTGACCACCACCTTTAGAGATGGTCTCTCCTCTTTGTGCCATGGAACCTCTTGAATTTTGTGATCTTTTCACCAAAATTCTAGAAATTCTTTGCCCGCCGAAGACCTTGCCTTTTCGATCTCTTGTTCTTCTCATTGAACCTTGCTTGCAATGCAATTCCACCTTAGCCTTGTCATTTCTCTTTCATCCAAATTTGATCATATTGCCCAATGAGCTTCGAAGCTCCTCCTTGCTCATTGTGAAGATCCTTTGACTTCTTCTATGGCTACCACAATGTTACTCCGAATGTTGACGTTAAAGAATGCAAGATCTTAGCTACTATTTGGTACCGTAACGATTTCACCGCAAGACTTCATTTGATTCACCAAACGCGTTATGCCGTAATGTAATTGTTGATTAATTCATTCATTCCATTTGTACCAACTCAAAGCTACACCGGATTCACCCGTATTTGTTGCTTAAATATCGGAGTTCCCAAAATCATTCATTAATAATCCACTTGTAATCAGATATTCACAATTCAGCATACACATGTTAAACATGTCATTCTTTCTTCAACGGATACATAACATACTAACGTGATTATCAATGTGAAAATTCATTAATAGCGTGGAATTCAAAATAGTCTTTAGCAGCAGTTATTCAACAATATCATTTCAACATAAAAATAGCAGGAATGAAACAATGCGCATTTCCCCATTCACGTGTCAGAGCAAATGACACTAAATCGGAACCACACCAGTAACGACTAATCCTCCGATCACCTGCACGTTACCAAATAAAACGCAACGGCTCAAACAAGAAAGGTGAGATATCAAACCATATAATGAGATTATGATAAACGTATATAGTCAAGATCATATAACATCACCATTTTGTAATCACACGACTAATCAACAATAACGCCTTTATTCCAACAACGACTGGCTATTCGCAACAACACACAATCAATTCATAACAACATAATCCATTCATCAACAACATCGCAGTTAAGTAATTATGACTGCGGCGGCTCAGCGTGCACATGGCAGCGCTGTTTCAGCGGAGTAAAAACTCCCAGCATAATCCCTTGCCCGGTAATTTTGAGGCATAAAGCGTAAGCCTTCAACGTAAACAAAATTTCCCCAACGGCTCAACGTATTTTGCCAATATAGTCCGACATAATAGCGATGTGTATGCGATAAAATTAAATAACATACAACAACAACAACGTAATCCACAACGTAACCATCAACGTTGGCCATCAAGCCTCAACAACAACAACAGGATTCACAACAGAAACACTTCCAATTCATCCAAAGTCTACCCACAATATTTAAAAACATTATTATAGGCTAAGTCGTGATCCAGCTTTCCAACGGTCCAAACGACATCAAATCAATTCTGATCGCGAATACGACCATTTTAGAAATTATTTTCATTTCATCCCAGTATGGATCGATGCAAAACCATGAATCAATACATACACAACTTGTATCGATACAATTTGTTACATGGAGTCGTTTCATCGTAATGCAATTTTCGCTTATGGTTTATCTGTATATGCGATACTTCTCACAACATCAATAAAAACTGACTTGTATTGATACATACCTCGTATAAGTCGATATTCAAGTCTTCGAATAGCCCGCAATTCATCAGTCCTTCTATCGATGCAAGCTGTTTTCACGCTTCGGTTTTAAAATCAGCGACTTATATCCCGATACATAAGTTTATGGATTGGAAGCTCAACCGCGGTTTCACTAATACCAGATTTCTCAACGTTTTTATGATTCAATTGATGCTATTATAAAACCACAACAGTAACACAACGTATAACAACAAAAATTTCACATTCTTTCAATCAATACTTGATAATTTTCACAAAAATAGCAACGATCATATATTTCAATTTGGGATTTTCTGGGTTAACCACATCGACATGACACAACTTCAACGATCGCCATCCCAATCCCTATGCCAATCATATCCCCAATTATAGAGCAGAACCCCACCCTTACCTTGGATTGAAGATTGCTCTAAATTCTTGATCGTTCCAATTTTTCGTCCCTTTCAGTTCTGTACGTCGCTTCTGTTCTTCCGTTCCCAAAACACATTTTTCCATGATATAAAGTCCCAATTTTCTTATTATTAATATTTTAACAATCTTATAATTATCGTTGGGCTTAATTATTTACCCCACTACACTATTCTTTAATTCTAAACTAACAACGACTTATAATTATAATATCATTATCAATGTCCTCTCTGACGAAACCAACATAATTCTTAGCAAACAATATTTAAATATTTAATTAAAGGTTATAACTAAATATTGGATTGTTACACAAACTGCCTCTTGTGAGGTTTGTAACCTCACCACCTTGCTTTGTCGACACCTTCATACGTTTTCTTGAATCTCCCCAAGCTTGCTTTGCCGATGTACAATCACCAAGTTTCTCAAAGTTGTCGTTGTCGGCGCGAAGTGTGATAAGAAGAGGACTTTGTAGTCTTCTTTTTCTTCCTTGAATGTGGCTTGTTGTGCAATTGTAGTCTCGCAACAAGTGGTTGTGACTCCATCATTCACCACTTGAAGAACTTAATACCTAAACAAAACTTTCATTTGTTTGCACAATTTGTCATAATTCTTAGAATAAAAAATTGGGAGGTTAGTAGAATTCGATCCGTTGTTGTCATATTTCGGGTTAATGGATCAGAATCAATACTCTTAATGAATGTTAGAACATACACAATTAGGTTGAATCAACGGTGAAGGTAGAGGTGGAGAAGATGAAGTTTAGAAAAAAATGGAAAAATTGAATGATTGAGGAGAAGGGTAGCAATTGTTTCCTATGAAGACAATTCAATTTTTGAGATTCATTGAATAAAATCATTGGTCTATAAATTGACCAAATACGTGATTATTGAATGAATTTAAAAAATGATGTCTATATATAGGAACGGAAAATATAATATTCAATATTCAAATGACATTCTACATTCTCATTACAAGAGGAGGAAGAGTATTTATAATGTTCAATTAAGAACAACTAAAACAATACAACCACAAACAAAAAAACTACTGCTGTAGAAAATAAGAATTTCAGAAACCAGTTTCATTCTTGAAAACCAGTTTCCATTCTTGAACATTTGGCCATTTTTACGCAATGCAAAAAAAAACTTTTCAAATAAACTGTTTCTCCAAAACAGTTTAAACCTTCAATTCACTTGACATATTAGGGATGTCAATGCGAGGCTGGGGCGGGGTCATTCCATCTTTTTCCCGCCGTAATTCATTCCGATCTAGATCTCGATCTTGGGAATTCTATCCCCATCCCCTGGGGATCCCATAGATCCCTACATTTATTCATTAAATTTTATTTTTAAAATGTTTATATTTTCTATAAAAATAAAAAGCACAAAAATTCACATATTTATTATGTTATTAAAAAATATAGTATTTAATGGGAAAGAAAATAAACCTTCAACTTTTTTGTCTAATATTTACATTTCATATAAACATGAATTTATTTATTTATTTGGTACATTTTTTATAAATAAACATAAAAGAAATGACTAAAACCTAATCTAAAAATATATATATTAAATTAACTATATTAAAATAATTGCGGGGCGGGTGAATTCTAGTCCCCGTCTGAAATAATTCAAATTTTCTCCCCATCCCTAGAGAAAATTCTATCTTTAGGACTCAAGCAGGCTTCAGGTCTCAATGGAGTCAACCGACATCCTAACCTTATGTACATTCAACATACAACATAAAAGAAGTGGCTTAAATTTATAAGTTAGATAGAGCTGCCTCAAAAGATTTAGGTTCCTCAAACGTTAAATGCAATATTTCTATTGAACATTAAAAAAATAAACAAAATTTTGGTAAACATTCTGATATTTAAAATTTAATTGAATATATATTTAGAGAAAATAGATACCTAAAATAAAATACTTTTCGCTTACAACTAATATTGATCTGTATTCTATCAAATTATATATGTATATGTATGTATATTATTTAATTATTTTGAGTTAAAGTGAATTCAACATTTATCTACAAGATAAGAATAAAAAAATATAGCTTACCTTTAATACTAATTTCCTTTTACCCTTTTGTTAAAGAAAAATAAAAATAAAATAGGTTTCGTAAATATGACTCCACGTAAAGCAGAGTAACCCTAGTAAAACTGTAAACTGACCACGGATTGAATTGAACGATGATAAATTAAAAGCCACATAAGGTGCTGGTGGCGCGTGGTGGTAATGATAAAAAAAATCAAAACAGTAAATTAAAGCATGTTTCGATAACAAATTCCCGCTTAACCCAAATCTTTTCAACAAATAAAAAAATAAAAAAAATAAAATTTTCCTCCTCCTTCCCTCCTCAAGACGCAAACCCTTGCAAAACCAAAAGTGGGATCCAAAAAACGCTCGCTTCTTCAATTTTCAAATTTCTACCCCGCCACACTCTCCTCTTTCCCATTTTCTTAAATCTTAACGGCTTTGTCGTCTTCTACTTCTCTCAACAACAACAACAACAACAACAACAACATCGTCTTCTCTCTCTTCCCTCCAAATTTTTGAATTCTCAGATCCATGGCTTCTTCTTCAGATCCTCCTTCCTCCAGACACCACACCTACGACCGTAAACAAAAATCCCTCGGCCTCTTATGCACCAAGTAATTCATTATCACTCTCTCTCTCTCTCTCTCTCTCTCTCCATCTCTCTCTCTCTCCATCTCTTTCTCATTCAATTCTTTTAGTTTTGTTAATCAATTTTCCGATTGCAGTTTCTTGAGCTTGTACAATCGAGACAACGTTCATTTAGTCGGACTCGACGACGCTGCCGCCAGATTAGGTCATAATTATAACCACGGTTCTTTTCTTTTTATTTTATTAATTCATTTTTTATTTATAAAATAATTGAATCTAATTGTTCTTCAGGTGTTGAGAGACGACGGATCTATGATATTGTCAATGTTTTGGAGAGCATCGGGGTTTGTTTTCTTGCTTCTTTTTAACGTTGTTTTTATTATTCTTTCATGTTCTAATGTTTTTTTTTTTTTTATTTTATTTTAGAGTTCTTTTGAGAAAAGAAACCAGTATACGTCAGAAAGGGTTTGGGGCGATTCCTGTTGCTTTGCAGGAGCTCAAGGTAATTTCAATTTTGTTTGTGATTTAAATTTTGGGTTTAGTTTTTTATTTATTTTTGATTTTTGTTATGGGTTTTATAGGAAGAGGGTTTATGGAAGAATTTCAATTCACAGAAGGTGGCAATGAGGATGTAAAGGTGAGTTCTTTTTCTTTTTGTTTGATTTACAATTTCAAATTTATTTTGAAGAATTATTGGTGTTGATTGATTTTGTGATTTAGATATCGGATGAAGGCGATGAGGAAGAATCATATTCCCAACCTAATGGAAGTCAGAGTGAATCATTATCATTATCCCAAACCAATGAAGTCAGACTAATGGAAGTCAGAGTGACAGTCTCAACCTAATTCTTGTTTCCCAGATCTCTGAAAAATGGTATGTTTATTACAAACATGTTTTAAGGTTTATGATCCTGTTGTGTTTTATTATTGTTGCTGTTCTGGTATGTATGGTATTGGTTTGTCGTTGAATCACTTGAATTGATTCTTGGTGCTGTTGTCATTTTTGAGGCACTGGTATTATTTTGTGTTAAATGCTGTCACATCATTCATAGTATTACAGAATCCTGATCAAAATTTCATTTCAAGTCTTGTAATGGTTGTTGTTCAGATTTCATAAACCTTGACTGATATTAGCCTGGAATAGTCAAGAACTGTGTTTTAAAACTGCAACACTGAAAATGAAGAATGAATGTACCTGCTGTAATTGTTGCTCACTCTTTTACTCTGATGATTTTGTAGATCGAAGAAAAATCTTTAGCTGCTTACTCAGAATTTTGTCAAGCTTTTTGTCTGCTCAAATGTGAGAATTGTCAAATTTCTTGTTCATTTCATGTTGTTTATGTCTTTAATATCAATGCAACATATTAAACATGATTAAACAATGATAACCACTCTACTTTATAGCTGGAAATGATATCCCTTGGACGATGCAGCGAGGTTGTTGCTTGGAGATGCATACAATTCATCAACAATGAAGTAAGTAATAGAATGATTTACCAACTTGTTTGTTTTTGTATTAAAAAGAATCAGTGTTGAGCATTTTCCTTACTCCTTTTTGATTGTCCTTTCAGCTTAAGTTAAACTTTTACGATATTGCTAATGTGCTAACCTCCATGAACCTTATCGAAGAAGGTGATATTCGTTGCTGTTTGTTTTATGTTTGTTTGTCCATTTGTTTATTGATTATTGATGCGGTGTACAAACTTTTTACTCAATCTGATTTTACAAATTGATGCAGACACATACCACTGATACGAAAACCAGCATTCAGATGGCTAGGCTTGAAAGGAAGACATGGAATGAGGCATCGCTTTACAATTCAAGTCAAGAGTCCAAAAGAGGGCATTTGAAATGATGTCACAAACATTAGCTTCACGAGGAATAGAACGATTTGTTCATGGTGGAGACTTCAGCCAGAATCTCAAAAGCAAAAAGCTGATGAGAATGATAGCGGGCTTGGTCAGGAAGATAGAAAGCAGACTTCCACAAACTATCAATTCGGTCCTTTGCTCGACCTTTGTATCCAAGTCCGAACTTCTGAAACTAAAGTGAAGCAGGTGCATGATTGGGAGAGTCTTGCTACTGAACATTCCCTCAGTATCAAAATCAAGGCAATTAATTAAGTACTTTAATCTTTTGCAACTATTAAATTGATAATTTTCTTTTTGAAACTTGTAATCTAAAACAATGGCGAATATTTGAATATGTTAATGAAGAACATTAAACTGATGTATTGTTATGATTTGCTATTGATGCAGCTTTGAAAGAACTTTACTCCCACTATGTGGAAGCATGGAAATCTTGGTACTCTGAAGTTGCTGGCAAGAGGTCAACACAAGTTTTGTAACTTAAAAATCCAACAAAATCAAATAAAATAGCTTTTCCAAAGAGATAATCCATTGTAAGATGCATTCTAGATGTACCAACTTAGAGCTACAATTTAAGTTTTTTCTTCTTCCATGGCCTGAGATCAGATTAGGCAATATTTGGAAATTCTATATTACACCTGTTTAGTGTTTACCATAGAGTTTCAACCCTTATCTTGTCTTCAGCAGTTAATTGAAAGTCTTGAATAATTTTATAAGGAACAAGGTGGTTCCTTATTTCATTTTCTCTCTAAATTGGTCATTTAATTCTATACACTAGATCATACATGGATCTAACATGTTCTTTGATGAATCTGATATTTTAGTGTTTGGCATTAAAAAATTCCAAATAACCAGATTCAATACTTATAGAATCCCATGTAATTCGGTTTTAGAAAATGTGGCATTAAAAAATTGTATTTTGGTGATCCATTTGGTCCAATTTGATCTAAATAAAATTCAGGACCATCTTGCATTGTATAAATAAATTAAGTGACTAGATATATTGAAATCTTGGAAAAGTCATATTCAAGCGAATTTGGTTTTAAATGAACAAATAAATTTGATCTTAATACTAATTGATGATTTTGTAATCGTATTACTAAATTTCGTATTAATGATTTTATTCATGATAATCATTCAAACTTTTGATTGATTATCATCATTTCTTTCATCTACAAAGTGATTGAGAAAATATAGTATTAGATTAAAAATTTTAAGAGCCAAACACTTAAAATATTAAAGGCCAAATTTTAATATCAAACACTAAAATATTACACTTGATTGTATTTTAGAATATCCATCAATTATAACCGATTATAGATATATGGACATCATTTTGCTTTCTTATTTTTAATTATGTGTTGTTCAATCATTTTGTAATTTTTCTATAAATTTGTTGGAGCATCCTCATCAATCTTAATGTAAATTAATATTCGACCATCAATTCTCTCTCAATTCTCTTCTCTCTATTATTTTTTCTCCACATACTACATAATTTATGATTATGTGTTGTATATTCCATTATTTAACATCAATAGCTTGATTTAGATTGAGAAACACCAAGTGCGCAACATTCGTATTTCAATAATAGAGTCTACATCTACCAATATTGATGAAAATTACAACAATATTTGCCATGGAAATGAAGGTGTTGTTTGGCTACCAATATGTTTTTGAAGTGATCAAGAATGAGGCTTTCCCATTGTGAAGGTTAGCGAATGCAATGAGCAACACCTGAAAGAAGAAGAAGAATCACAAAACAATACTCTTTAACCACTCAACGTGTGAATGTTTTATCATGTACTAAACTGACCACCTTTGCTAAGAAGCACTCTTGTAATCCAAGAAACATTTGTGTTTTAGAATGGTGTTGCTCAAGTGATTAAATGAAGAATTCAAATCCTTAAAGATTAATGATAAATTATATTTCTTAAGGGGATCGGTTTCGAATTCTTAAGGGATCACTAAGCGCAGGATAATTGTGCATTAGTCACTGGCGGAAGCCCGTGCATTTTGTAATATGTTACGTTGTATTGTTGTTGTTGTTGGTTTTGCGTGGGTGGTTGGAAACGGTAGGTATTGGTTATGTTGAAATCAATGCTTCTTGTTGGTTGCATGATTTGGTTTCATGCATTCATATTGCATATGTTGTTGTTGTTGTTGGCTCGAATCTAGATGGAGTAGATCTGACGAGGTGAATATTATTCCTTTGTTGATATTTGTAATCCTAGATGGAGTGGATTAGTAGTTAGGTGAACCAATTGTTCACGAAAATGGTGACCGGATCCTATATGGGTAGATTCGGTGGAAATCTCGATACCGCATGCATTGTGTCTATGTTTACATTCCATAATTATTGATGTTGGTTGTGAATGTTATATTGTATGATTTATGACTATTGTGTTATGGTGATGAAATACTCGAACGATAATTATGCATGATAAATTTGTATATCTACGATTATCCTATTCTTTATATTGTTGTGATATCCACCCTCTGTTTATTATATTTGCCTTTACATGGGTAGACGATGAGATACTCAGGAGTAGCCAGAGTCGAAGAGTTTCTCTTCTTTAGTTTAGTCGACGTTATGCTACGATCACTCTTCGGTTGGGATAAACATTTGAATGTTTATTTTGATTTGGTTTCTATTGTTGATTAGATTGGGTAGTTTAATTTGAAATATTTTGTTAATGTTGTTTTGTTGAGAATTGAAATAATTATGCTATTTCAATAAAGTTTTGATTCGACTATATTACATTTATTCTAATCATGTGTTATGTATCTTGTTGAATGAGTTGTTGTGGTTTTGAAGCATGTGACATCTGATTTATGTTGTTTGAAACTTTAAAATTACTTTGATTTTGTATAATTATGCAACGAGGAAGTCTGGTGTTACACATGGAACACATAATGCAATTTCGAAAGGTTCGGCGTAGCCACTACTATAAGCAACCTTTCGACTACGCGCATGCTCTGATGCGGACCATTAAAACAAGAGTGACTTCTTAGACTATAATGCTTGCTGAACACCGATCACATGTGACTCTCAAAACACATGATCCTTCTTGAAATTCTAGATCTTTCCTTAGCTTGTCATAATAACTCTTTGTCTACTTTGGGAAGCTTTCATCCTTTCTTGAATAAACTTAACCTTTTAGGCAGTCTCTCAAACAGTTCGATTCCAAGTACTACATTTTCTCCAGATTCATGCCAACATAAAGGAGTTCTACATCTTCGACCATACAACACTTTAAATGTGTCATTCAAATACCAGAATGGTAATTCTTATTATAAGTGAATTCTACCGATGGAATGGTATCCCACGAACCTCTACGCTCGATAACACATGCCATAATAAATCTTCCGATGGTGAATATTCCTCTCTGTCGACCATCCGTCTGGGGATGATGCTTAGAACTCAACCTCAACTTGAGCCCAATCGTCTTGCAGACTCTGCTAAAAATCAAACTTCTCCGGATCTCATCCAGGCCTGATATACAGCGGAACACCATGCGACTTTACAATTACATTAGTATAAAATTCATGAGAGCTTGGTACATGAAAACTGATGTTAATAACATAAAATGAGACGGATCCACAACAATGCCACTACACAAATGACATGGCCAAGAAAGCTAACCTCTTTCACGAAATTCACATTTGGAAAACTTTGCATACAACTTCCTCTCCTTTAAGACTACATGATATTATCCTTAGGTGTTCTGCATGCTCCTCTTGATTTAGAGTAAATCAAAATGTCATCGATGAACACCACCACAATCGATCAAATAAGTATGAAAGATACGGTTCATGTACTCCATGAATACTCGGTTGCATTAATAACACTAAAGGCATCTTTGAATACTTGTAGTGTCCATGCGTTCTAAATCGTCTTCGAATATCTTCATCTTTTACTTTAATATGGTGATAACACGATCTCAAATAAATCTTGCTAAACACATTAGCACCCACCAGGTTGATTCATAAGTCATCTATTCTTGAGCGGATACTTGTTCTTAATCGTCACTTTATTCAATTGTCTATAATAAACATAAAGTCCTAAATGGCACCACCTTTCTTCTTTACTAGCAACTTAACTGGGGCTCCCATTATTTTACCACTTGGCCTAAAACTTATTCTCTAGCAAATCTTCAATTGCTTCTTTAATTTGCGACAATTAGAGATGTAGACATCATATGCGATGCCATAGAAACAAGTGGGGTACCGGTACAAGATCAATAACAAATTCACTTCTCTTTCCGATGGTACATTTGGAATTTCATTAGGGAAAACTGAAACTCACACACCACCTTCATATCCTCAATTATAGATTGATTCTCAACAAATAGCGATCTAACAAAGCGAGAACACACGACTACCACAACCAACGTAGTTATTGGTGTCTAACGGTCAACAAACCAACTTCTTCTTCAGCGAGAAAACCCTCACGACATTGTAACAGTGTATGAACATAGTTATATTCTAACTTGATTCATACCTAAAATTACATCCATAAACAA
>CM038796.1:201355649-201423058 GCA_021764765.1 Vicia sativa
CTTGCAAAACATTTTGTGTAGCTAGGGTTTTTGAAATTGAAACTTGAGGTCCATAACCATAATTTTCAAGCCATTTCACAAAAAAATTCAAGTCTTTTGCATTTCTTCCTTCTAGAAGCCTTGTCACCATAAGAGATAGGCTTCTTTCTGGAAATATCTGATGAGAATGATTGAGAAGAGGTTAATATCACTTGAGGATTTAAATCATGGTTGGAAAAATTAACCATGTGCATTAAATGTGAAAGATTCCATTCTACCTCTTAAGCAAGTTGCCAAAGTTTCAATCATATGCTTTCCTTGCTCATAAGACCTCTTCTAAATAGAAGTCATTTCTCACTTCTAAATCACACCAAAGCAATACTAAACAAGTTTTCTCACTCTTTCTTCTTTTCCAAGTTTCTTTCAAAATGAGATAATTTGCAAATCGCCAAACCTTGCAAGTTCTAACCAATCTCCGGCTCAAAAACTCTCTAAACATCCTTAGGAAGTATTTAGTTAGTAACGCCCAAACATTTAATTATTTATTTAATTAAATATTTAGCGATTTATTCAGGAATTATTGGTTGATATTATAAGTTGGGAGATTTAAGTTGTCATACCGTATTTAAGTTGGTTTGATCGAGAGAATAATACTAGAAACGATGTTATAACTATAAGGTTTGTTGGGCTTAATTTGTGTTTATAGTAATAAGAATGGCAAAATAAGTCTAAGCCAAAACAAATTATAAGGATTTTATTTAATTAGAAAAATAGAAATTAGATTATTTTTGGTGATCAAGAGAGAAAAGGAAAAACAAGGGTTTGGAAAGGAATGTAATCTATACGAGTCATAGAGAGAGAGAGAGAGAGAGAGAGAGAGAGAAGTTGAACGATCAAGAATTCATGGAGCAACCTTCAATCCAAGGGTGGGGTTCTTGCTCTCAATTGGGAATATGATGGATGATAGGTAGTTGAGATTTATGATTTTCGTTTTATAATGTCAAATTCGTGAATTGGTGAAAATCCCAAATTTAATCGTGGGAATTTCGTGAAACCGTAATTTGGGCGTTTATCGCATGAAGTCAACACAAGCATGTATGTATTGATACGATGTATTGATTTTGAAAAAACGAAGTTTAAACCCCGTATGTATCGATACAAACCGCCATGCATCGCCTATGGGGTCAAATTTGAAAGATGTATCGACTAAAGAGCGTATGCATCGATACATGTTGTACTTATGTTAAAACCGAATCTGAAACAACATGCATCGATACAAACAACCATGTATCGAAACTGGAAGATGTATCGGCATAAGCTCGCATGTATTGACTCTACCAAGAAAATTAGAAAACAGATTTGGAATATCGATGAGTCGACTTCATACGATGTATGTGTCAAGTGGTTTATGCATCGATACATAGGATTTTGTATTGACTCATACCGATAGAAATAGAAACATAACTCGAAAACCTGCTTTGGTCATATCTACAACCGTAACTCCGATTTAGTTGCCGCTAAACCCATGGATAGCTAAAAGTATGATTTATCCTATAAAAGTAGTTTCAAACATAGGAGTTGAACATCTTGATGAATTGATGTATTTTCTGCATAATTCATTGTTACTGAGAGTTTTAGAAGTCGATGCGTAGGAAATTGTTATCTAACGTTGTTGCTGTAGAGATGATAGTCAACGCTGATGATCGGGCCGTTGTTTATGTTGTAATTACATTGTTGTCGTTAGTATTCCATTTAAGATTATCGATACATACATTGCACACTATGTCCGATATTGGCAAAAACCACGTTGAGTGTTAGTGTATGATTACGTTGAAGGCTTACGCCATGTTCTAATTACCGTAATTGTTTACTGTGGCACAACTTTAGAACATCATAACTTAGTCATTTCTTGGTCATTTTCACGATTCAAAGCGTAGGAATGAAGACAACATGGCAAGGAACAAGTAGCAACTATAGATTTCAAAATGGTCAACCACACATCAAGAAATCAAGCCAAAAATCGGAAAATCATCCAAACACAAATTTTCAATTCAATATTATGCAACATACTTCAAACAAGCATCGATATACATCAAACCTAATGTTTGGCCACCATACCCACGCATACATGTTTTATTTCAACAAAACCAATCGAAAATGGAGATTCAAGTTTGAAAACTTACCTTTCGAGTTGAGAAACAAACTCAACGGTGCCTCCCACAAATGAAAACTAACCTCTTCGATCTCGAAGCTTCAATGTAATAAAAGGAGAAACAAGCTCTTGAATCGATGAAGAAAAAGATTCAAGCAAAAACTTTAAGAGGAAGAAAAATTTCAAATTTGATTTTCGTAAAAGAGAGGCGCCTAGGGTTCAAATGAATGACATCAGAGATTATATAGAAAGTGAATGAACGGTATAATGGTCTAAGGGATTAAAAATTGAGGGAAAATTATAAAAATCGTGAAAATGAGTTAGTGACTTATGTTGTGCGTCTATGTGTGTTCCACTCAAGTTTGTGTGCGCTTTGGGCGCCAACTACGAAAGGGAATGAGTGGGAAAGAATAAAAGTGATATGGCTCTTGGGGTGTATCACTACAAGAAAAGCAACATTGCAGTGGTCCTCACAATGTCAAAACCCTCATGTAGGTAATTTATGTGGGACGCCTCCCCTAGCAGAAACAGTGGGGTCAAAACACGCGAGCTTTTATCCACGCCATTTACCAGGGATAATCCTCGCCATTTGTCATTTATAAATAATGCACTTCTCGCACAAAGTCGACGGGTGCAAGCTAGTGTGCGTAGGAGTTCACGATTTTACGGATAAGCCCCTCGCAAATTGCAAGGATGAGACACGCATACAGAGTTTTATCCCCAGCAAATTGCTATGATGTTGACATGTTCACAAGAGTTTATCCCCAGCAAATTGCGTAAAATTTTCAAAAATAAAAATAAATATTAAAATTATATATAAATTTGAAAAAGTATAATAATAGAATAATTATATATAATTTATATAAATTTATATAATAATTAAAATTTATATAATAATTAAAATTTATAATATAATAAAATTCACAAAGTTAAATAAAACATTTAAGTTCAAAATACTTAAAATAAAATATCATACAAATTTTAAAAAAAACTACAATATTCAACATAATTATATAATTACCTTCATTTCATCTTCTTGATCATCTTCTTCAACAACCCTTCATTAACATTACTTCCCCAAATCCACCAATTTGACTCAAGCAAAATTGATCAAATCTTAGAGCTCGCCATTTGTAATCCCATCGCTTGACAATTTTGTGTTTTGCCCTCATTTCTTCCGCAACTCAATTTCTTTGCATTGCCCATCTCTAATTGTTTTTCTTCATCTCTTCAATTGCATTTCTGTCAGCAATTTGCTTGTTGTCAAGCCCAGTTTTCCAAATTTTCACAGTTTCAAGCATTTTGCCGGTTAAGATAGGTCAATGATGTTCCTTCACCATCAGAAGTCTCATTATGAAACACCTATCACGCCTCTTTATAGTTTTGGCGTAACCTCCAGACCATACACTCTCCAATTTTTCTTCTTCCACCTGCGATTACAATACCATGTAGTAAAAGCCAAACTAGGATCAATGGATATCCTATCAGGGTTCAAATTTAATTCAGGTGATTTGATATTATGGCAAGTTGTCTATCAAACTCCTCCTATAAAATAAATAAATTTTTATAATTATTAGAATAAGTTAGATACATATAAAAGAAATAACAAAATATTTTTAATATAAGAAAAACTTACTTGGAGTGTTTCTTGTCGTCAATAAACTCTCCATTTCTCTTGATGAGTCTCCAAATGGAGTTCATTAAGAAGTGGATTTCTACCAACTCCTCACGCTTATTAAAAAGTGAAAAATAATTAATTATTTATAGAATAAAAATGATAAATTAATTAAAAATAAATAAACTTACGCATTATCCTCATGCAACTTCGCCAAGAACACTTATACTCACTGCTGTAATTGCGACCACCAACTGCATGCTTTCTTTTTTCTTTCTTTATATTTCCTTAAATTTTTCAATTCCAATGGACAATAAGTCGCTCAAATATATCTTGATTTATCCAACGTGACGTGCTTTGTTTTTCTCCCATTCGATCCGACATTTCTCATGGTGCAAGAAACCGCACCACATTTTGAGTTAAAATTTCTTTAATTGTATCTCATCTCTAACATCCCAAATACATTGCTCCTACATTGTTGTATGAATTAAAAACATGCAATAAAATATATTGATGATTAATATCTCAAAAATATAAAGAAAATGTCATAATAAGTCAATACCCCAAATGCCTTAAACCATTCTTGTCTTTCATCATCATCTGACTTTTATAATTCGCCAAAATTTTGTATACTTTCTTTAATAATGATGGATGCATCAATCATCGCCTATGAGAGGGCAAGATCCTAAACAACAAAAAACTCATGTTAGAATTCACTAAATAAATTCAAATTTTAAATAAAATATAAAACATATATAAACACTACGATCCGTAATCGGGCCGATGACAAGTCTTCCTTGGTGGTATCTAATTTTTGTTGATCATTTTTTTCAAGACGCCCTCCTGTTTGCTCATCAAGACCGTATCTCCCCAGCACCGTATCGCCATGAGCACTAGTATCGCATGGAGCATCGGTATCGCCACGAGCACTGGACAAGTCCAAACCCAATAATTTGGTTCACTCTTCCAAGTGACGCCACTTCACTAGGTCACTAATTATGATGGTAACCACACTTTAAACACAGATATCCATCTCCTTCTATAACAATCATGTAAACGACACGCTTAGAAACGTATCAACTCCTTCCTTAAATGCTGTTTAAGACCTTCCTGTGAAATATTCTATCGTACATCCAACTAAGATAGAATCGATAATATTCCATACCGCACATGTTCATTTAATTTTATTAAAATAAAATGAGGAGTGTTCTATCAACAAATTTATAAAATTTGTCAATACTATCATGTTTACTCTAAAATAAATCATATTTACTATACAATTATCCTAAATATCCATACTCTAATTAAAATATATCTTTATAAACATATATTTATATAATGTCATACCTTATATTTTTACAATGTATCTACGTTTATATTTCTACATATATTTTACAAGATATTGTACAATTTTTTTTTTAAATAAACATATTTTTACTTGATTGTTTCCTAAAATACTATGATGTTTTTATATACATCTATTTTTTAGTCATAAACATATATTTTAATCCTAAACATAAATTGTCTTCTTTCAACATTAAAAAAATTATCCATCATATAATTAATGTCCAATTAAAAAATTATGTATACTAATATTATATATCATATATATTTATTCCTTATTAAAAAGCAAATTAGTCCCATAATTTTAAACATTATACATATTTCAAAAAATTTAATTTACCCAATTATTCATATACATTAACAAATTCCAAATATATATACTATTTATCATAAAATTTATATTTTTATATATTATTTATATATTATACATATTGTTTTTAAAATTAATTATAAAAATATTTTTCAAATTTATATGTATTATTTTTTATCCATTATATTTATACTATTTTATAAAATATGCATACTGTTTTTAAATATATTTTAATGTTTTTCTAAAATATATATATACTATAAATACTGATTTTAATGTTTTAAATATAAACCTGTTTTAAATATAAATACTGCTTTTTAAAAATATATATATACTGTTTTATATATTAAATATATACTGTTTACATAATGTTTTAAATTATAATAAATATATTTTATAAATTAAATTAAAATTATATAACTATTAATTTAAAATAATTAATATAATTACATACTATTTTTTAAAAATTATTATTATTTTGATATATTTATAATATAATATTTATATATATATATATATATATATATATATATATATATATATATATATATATATATATATATATATATATATATATATATATATTCGTTTTTTTATATTTTAAAACCTAATATTACAAAATACATATATATCAAACTTAAACATCTATATGCAGAAAATGGAAAAAAAATTAAATTGTGATCAAGAAAAATTATATAATCATGATCTAGCTTTCTGAGGTTCTGGGATTAATACCTTAAAAATCAAAGAATATTATGACATAGTTAGATATGTAATAAAAGGAAAATAAATTAACAAAACACAAAACAAATTATTAGACATACCTTTGTAAAATTATTACAGATTGAAGAGGATGAATATTATTGGAGAGAAATTGAAATGGAAGAAACGGAAGATGAAGAAAGAGAGTATGATTGTGGTGAATTGGAAGAAGAAGATGAATGGCTATTAATATTAATTTATTAACATATAACATGTATATAAAACCTGCCTTGAAAAACTCAAGCGTGGCAATTAATATGTTTAAAATCGTGCAAGGGCCCTCAATTAACTAAGACACTTTAGCGAGTGGGTGCCCCTCAAATGGAGCCACCACATCACCGTGACAGCTAGTGATAAAGTTGTTTATTTTAAGAGGGGTATCCGCAATTTGCACCTAACTGCTGCTGGGTATCCCTCACTAAATGTCTTACTTTATGTTTTTTCTTTTCCTGTGGGTACCGCAATGTAATATTTTAAATTTCAAAATTAGTGTTCCCTATTTCATAGGTTACCCCACGTAATTTAATTAATTAATTTTTTTTGATACCATAGGGATTTACCCCTAACAATGTTGTTTTTTGTTTGGGTTTAACCGCTAATTCTGGGGCAATTTAAGGCTTTTCTGTAAGGTATAACCTTGGTGAATAAAATCACAAAACTAAATGGCAATATTT
Organism: Vicia sativa; assembly: GCA_021764765.1. Classification (NCBI taxonomy): domain Eukaryota; kingdom Viridiplantae; phylum Streptophyta; class Magnoliopsida; order Fabales; family Fabaceae; genus Vicia; species Vicia sativa. The sequence continues at coordinate 201,362,486 of CM038796.1, forward strand.
GAGGGAATGCGGTATGACATGGCGATACACATGTTGGCTTCTTTGGCAAGGATAAAGACTGAAATCATGCAAGGCAAGTAGCTACATGACTTGTAATCAAACAAAACACAAAATGCACAAAACTCAAATGACCATGGCATTGCGTAAGTCTCATCATCAATCTGAGCTTGAGCCATTTAAATTGACTCGTACATTTTCCTTGCAACTTAGGCCATGGATAGAAATCTCCATGCTCTTCAAACTAAGCTTTGAATCATGCAAATTGACGAGGTATCGAGGAGATATCATATTCTAAAGTCGAGAGAAAAAAGTGAATTATCAAGCAAATCTACATAATGAAGTGCATGGTGATCCTGGGTTTAGATCAAACTTGCAAGGATCACAACGTGATCAATAATTGGCCATTTGAGATGGTTCAAAGCTTGTTACAAAGCTCCTCCATTCCACATTCAAAATGCACGGAGCACATTTTCAAAATTGCACTTAAATTGAGAGAAATTAACCTCAACATCTTACACCATGTTTTGTTGAAAACGCGTAGGATGGCCAGGAGAAGGCAAGCTTGCATTGTATTTGCATGTTTTGTTCTTGAAACTTCCAAGCCAATTATCTTACAAATGGTACATTTTTGAGAAATTTTACACATTGACAAACTTGTAGCATTTTTCTCAAGCTCAAAAAATGTATGGTATGCAACCATTAGATAAAATTGAGAAAGTTATGACATGTCCAATTTCTTCAATTTCCTTGATTCAAAGATGAATTTGGTCATGAAATATGAAAAGAGTATGTTTGAATTGATGGTTGACCAAAAGTCCACTTGGTCAACTTCTGACTTTGACTGATTTTGACAAAAATGATCATTTTGCCCTTTTTGATCAATTAACTTGCTTCCAATCAAAATTGAACCTCAATATTTCAACCATGGATGCTTAACAACATATAGAAACACATGAAATCAACAGTGAAAATATGAAGAAATCCTAATTATATCCAAAACCCTAATTTTGCACCTCAGAGAGATAGTCAATCAAGCTTCAAAACCTCTAATCTTCCTAATGCATTAAGCAAATCTTTGAACCATGATACACAAATGATAATAGGAAGATGATACTTCAATAAATCGCTTAACCAAGTTTCAAAATTCACAATGGGCCAAAACCCTAATTTCATCGATGAATGACACAAATGAAATCCTCATCAATTCTTTGTACAACTTCAACTCTCGAGGATCAATGAGACAAATGAGATGTCTATTGAATAATACACCATTTTGGGAAGATCCATAAACATGAGAGCTTGAGACTCCTTAGAACAAAATGTTAACACAATCAACCTCCATAGCTTGCAGAGGACTTGAGAACCACAAAACTTTGATCCTATCACAATGTATGAATGCAATGCAATATGATGTTTATGATGAAACATAAGCCTAAATCAAGAGGGTAAATTTTGGGGTTCAACATAGAGCACTAAAGATTGGATCTCCTCTCGAACATAAAGACATAACCAGCCAGACTTCGATCATATTTGTCTCCACACCAATTAAATGTATAACCGAGTAACTCATACATGCCGCCACATCACCATGGAAAAGAGAATTACGCAAGAGTACCTGATGTAAAGAAGGATCCTTCGACCACTTCCAAATGAGACACTTTGGTCTCTCCATGAATCTACTAACAATACCGACACTAAATGCCAAATCGATGATTTCATAAGTAACGAATGATCCAATCAATCTTCTATATTGAAGATTAAAGTCACTCATCCTCATTCTCGGATGATGCAACCTTGGTTCCATTGGTGAAATGGCAAGATTGTAATGCTCCATATCACACCTCTAAATATCTCACAAGCATATTTTTGGTGCATGAGAAGTCTCAACTTTGACTTGTGAAACTCTATGCCAAGGAAGTATGTTATGATACCAAGATCGCTCATCTCAAATTCTTCCATGAGTTCACCGAACTTGAAATAAACTCCTCATTGTTTCCTCGTAATCAAAGATCGTCCACATATAAGCAAAGTATAATCACACCTTTGTTGCATCCGATCACATAAACACCATGTTCTAATATCACTAAGCCAACCTCAATAAAAAAGTATCTATGCTTGTTCTAAGCTCTAGGTGCTTGTTTCAAACCATAAAGTTCTTTCCTTAACTTGTAGACTCTTACCCTGGTTCTTTATCACAAACCGACGGGTCGCCATAGACTTCTCCTCGCGGACCATTCAAAAATGCGGATTTCACATCTATTTGGTACATCCGCCAATTTTATATCATGTATACTAACAACAACCAACCATATGGTCTCCAATCTAGCTATCGGAGCAAACACCTCATCATAGTCTATGCCTTCTCACGTAAGAATCCTTTTGCTACTAGTCGAGCCTTATGCTGACAATCTCGCTTTAGGATTTGCCTTCACCTTATAGACCCACTTTACTCCGATTGTCTTTTTTTTCTTTTAGATCAACCAGCCCAAGTATTGTTTTTCAATGGATTCCAACTTCTTTCATCGCACATACCCATTTTGCATTGCTCAATGCCCTTCCGTACACTCACCGTTCGGATTCGACCATAAGACAAAATGAACGATCACCATCATTGTTAACATTATCATGGAATACTTCACAATCTTGAGTCGCTGAGGTAAACCTCGGCCTCTGTTGTCTTCTATTGACTCACCATTGCCATCTTCAACTGGATTCGTAACCTCGCATTCGCCGTCTGTGTTGATTTTCTGTTTTCGTGGAAACCGGCCTGTGTGATTGGGGAACCAGTCAGATCCGTAAATTCACCCAGACTTCCAGACTGCAATTTTCGCGTGAGAAACCGGTTTCCTTCTGTTGAGAAACCGATTTCGCTCTTGAAACCAAAAAATTTCATCATACATCTTCATTTCATCCACTACCACGCTCGAATGATCACGATCTTCTTGTCTCACATCAAACGCTTAGCCTCCAAGAGGTGATATCTCGACAAGAATCATTACCTCACTTTTATAATCCAACTTCTTTCAAGTTGACTCTAATATGCCATATGCAATCAAACCAAAAACTCCCAAATGCGCCAAATTGCTTGCGGGCTTACCATACCTCTTCGGTGTAACTTTGTCAAGCTTTTAGTAGACACCTATTCAACAAATAGGTTGTTGTAGATCGCCTCTCCCATAGTTCCTTCTAAAGTTCTTCCCTTTCAATATGCTACTAACCATGTTCATAATTGAGCGATTTCTCCTTTCGGTAATTCCATTTTGTCGAGGCATATAAGGTGGAACAACCTCACGAACTATACCCTCATCATCACAATAATTCCCAAACTCACTGAGGTATATTCACCTCCACCATCTATTTTGAGAATTTTCACCTTGTGACCGCTTTGCCGCTCTGCCATGGACTTAAAATGTTTGAACATATCAAACACCCCATCCTTCCTCTTTATGAGATAAATCCACAACTTCCTACTAAAATCATCAATGAAAGTGACAAAGTACCTATTACAACCATACAAGTCGACTTGCATTGGGCCGCACACATCAGAATACACCACCTCAAGGTGTTCCTTGGTCCTATGGCCAACATCCTTGCTGAACTAGATCTTGTGTTGCTTACCTTGCACACACTCTTCACACAACTCAGCTAGAAAATTTATCTTAAGCAGCCCGATCACCATACCATGCTTTTGCAACGCATTGAGGTCTTTAAAATTGAGGTGTCCAAGACGGTAGTGCCACAGCCACTCATCACAACTTGTCTTTGTAGCAAGACATTTGTGTTCCATTACTTTCAACTCTATCTTAAAATTACAATTTACAACCATGGGTGCTCTTAAGATTAAAGCGCCTTTTTCGTCCAAAACGCGCAAAATCTTGTTTTCCATCCGAATTGTGTAATTCTTCTCGAGTAATTGGCCAATGCTCAAGAGATTACACCTAATTCCAGGAATGTACAACACATATTTGATCAAGGAATGGCCTTTTTCTTCTTGATCAAGACATCACTCACATCGTCGGTCGCTAAAGTGGTGTCATCCGCGAATCTCACTATATTCTTCGTGGCTTGATTAATCTTCACAAACCAATCATTTCTACCCGTTATATGAGTTGAACAACCCAAGTTCAAGTACCACTCATCACTACTTGGAACTCCTCCTTAAGCAGTAATCATTGTGTTTCGCTCCGAACGCGTTTGTGCAGAAAACCTGCACTATTAAAGTTGTTGCCCAACCCTCGACACACTACTGTATTGCTGTCTAGCCCCTCTTTGCAGCCATTATTCTCCTCCGTGATCATGACAAGAAGCGTATCATCCTCTACCTCCTGCCTAGAAACCTTAGCCTTATCTCCATGATTTTCTTTCGACTCCGCATTACAATCTCTTGCGAAATGGCCAAGCTTTTGACAATTGAAACACTTCAAATTACTCTTGTCACCTCTCTTGTAGCTGTTGCCTTGACCACCACCTTTAGAGATGGTCTCTCCTCTTTGTGCCATGTAACCTCTTGAATTTTGTGAATCTTTTCCACCAAAATTCTAGAAATTTGCTTTGCCCTTCGAAGACCACTTGCCTTTCGATCTCTTGTTCTTCTCATTGAACCTTGCTTGCAATGCAATTTCCACCTTGGCCTTGTCATTTCCTCTTTCATCCAAAATTTGATCATGTGCCTCCAATGAGCTTTAAGCTCCTCCTTGCTCATTGTGAGAAGATCCTTGACTCTTCTACTACCACAATGTTATCGAATGTTGACGTTAAAGAATGCAAGATCTTAGCTACTACATTTGGTACCGTGAACGATTTCACCGCAAGACTTCATTTGATTCACCAAACGCAAGCATGCCGTAATGTGTTGTTGATCAATTCATTCTATTCCATTTGTACCAACTCAAACCAGAATAATCTGGATTCTACCCCACGATTTGCACTTAAATATCGTAGTTCCCAAAATCATTCATTAATAATCAACATAATCTAATGTCACAATTCAACGAAACACATTATAAACATGTCATTTTTTCTTCAACGGATACATAGCATTACTCAACGGTTATCAATGTGAAAATTCATTAACCAAGCAAGGAATTCAAATAGTCTTACAACGCAAAACATAACATCTCATGATTATTCAACAATATCATTTTCAACATAAAATAGCGTATTAGAATAATGCATTTCCGTAACAATACGTAGAAATGACACTAAATCGGAACCACACCAAGAACGTACTAATCCTCCCGATCACCTGCACGTTACCAATATAAAGGCAACGAAAAAACAAAGGGTGAGATATCAAACCATATAATTGAGATTATGATAAACAATATATAGTCCAAGATCATATAACATCACCATTTTGTAATCACACGACTAATCAACAATAACACCCAACTATTCCATAACAACATACAACTATTCCACAACAACACACAATCATTCATAACAACATAATCCATTCATCAACAACATCACCGCAGGCTATGACACGCTGCTCAACTGACGCACATGTATGGTACCAATGAGTAAAACTCCAACGTAATCCTTGCGAATTTTGAGGCATCAAAGCGTAAGCCTTCAACGTAAACAAATTTCTCAAGGCTCAACGATTTTGCCAATATAGTCCGAATATAAATATGTATTGATAAAATTAAATAACATACAACAACAACAACGTAATCCACAACGTAACCATCAACGTTGGCCATCAAGCCTCAACAACAACAACGGATTCACAACGAAAACTACTTCCAATTCATCCAAAGTCTCACCTACAATATTTAAAAACATTATTATAGGCTAAGTCATGATCCCAGCTTTCCAACGGTCCAAACGACATCAAAATCGGAGTTACGATCGCGAAGATACGACCAAAACAATTTTTAGAAATTATTTTTCATTTTCATCCCAGTATGGATCGATGCAAAACCCCATGTATCAATACATACACAACTTGTATCGACAAGTTATGAGTCGGCTCATAATGTAATGCAATTTTTGGTTTAATATGATGAGTCGATACATGCTCTTTGTATCAATAAAAACTGATAATGATACATACCGTATTAGTCGATACAAGTCTTCTAGAATAGCCCCACGAGTCAATACAAGTCCTTTTCTATCGATGCAAGCTGTTTTCACGCTTCGTTTTAAAATCATAGCGACTATATCGATACATAAGTTTACGGGTCGACTACATGCAGCTTCACCTAAATACCCGATTTCAACGTTTTTATGATTCAATTGATGCTATTATCAAACCACAACAATAACAACGATAACAACAAAAATTTCACATTCTTTTCAATCAATAACAAGAATTTTCACAAAATAGCAACGATCATATATTTCAATTTGGGATTTTCTATGGTTAACCACATCGACATGACACAACCCAGCGAATCATACATCCCAAATTACCTATCGCCAATCATATCCCCAATTATAGAGCAAGAACCCCACCCTTACCTTGGATTGAAGTTGCTCTAAGAATTCTTGATCGCTCCAATTTTCGTCCCTTTCCAGCTTCTACGCGTCGCCTGTTCTTCCGCTCCCAAACCACATTTTTTTCCATCGATATAAAGTCCCAATTTTCTTATTATTAATATTTTAATAATAACAATCCTTATAATTATCGTTGCTTAAATTATTACCCCACTACTACTATTTGTTATTCTTTAATTCTAAGCCCAATAACACCGACTTATAATTATAATATCATTATCAATGTCACTCACTTTAAACCAACATAATTCTTCAGAACAATTATTTAAATATTTAATTAAAGAGTTATAACTAAATATTCTGGTGTTACACAAACTCCGCCTTCAGGAGTTTGTAACCTCACCACCTTCGCTTTGTCGACACCTTCATACGTTTTCTTCAAGATCTCCCAAGCTTGCCATGTACAATCACCAAGTTTCTCAAAGTTGTCGTTGTCGACGCAAAGTGTATCAAGAGGACTTTGTAGTCTTTCTTTTTTCTTCCTTGAATGTGGTTTGTGCAATTGTAGTCTCAGAACAAGTGGTGTGACCCATCATTCACCACTTCAAGAACTTCTTAATACCTAAACAAAACTTTCATTTGTTTGCACATTTGTCATAATTTTAGAAAAAAATTGGGAGGTTAGTAGGAATTGATCCGTTGTTGTCATATTCATAGCTGATTAATGGATCGAATCAATGCTCTTAATGCCGATGTTAGAACATACACAATCGGGGTGAATCAACGGTGAAGGTAGAATCGAGAAGATGAAGTTTAGAAAAAAATGGAAAAATTGAGAGAGAGTAATTGAGGAGAAATTGTATCTGTCCTTATAGAAGAGGAAATTCAATTTATTCATGAATAATCAATGTACCTAGCATAAATTGACCAAATACATTGATTATTCAATGAATTTAAAATGAATTGTCTCTTATATGGACAGGATTATTCAACATCACAATGACATTCACATTCTCAATACAAAGATAAGAAAGTATTTATAATGTTCAAGTTCTAACTAAAACAATACAACCACAAAAAACAAAAAACTATGCAGAGAAATAAATTTCACGTAGAAACCGCTTCATTCTTGAAACCGCTTCTATCTCAAAACCGTTTTCGCATTTTTCCTCAAGATCGATGCAAAAACTTTTTCAAATAAACTGCTTTCTCCAAAAGCTTCAAGCCTTCCAATTGCACTTCGCTTATATTAGGGACAACATCAAGGGCGGGTCATCATCTTTTCGATCAAATCTTTTGATCCATCTCACATTTCTATCCATCCCCCTTTCATGAGATCCCATAGTATCCACATTTATTCATTAATATTTTATTTTTTAAAATGTTTTATTTTCTATAAAAATAAAAAGCACAAAGAATTCACATATTTATTATGTTATTAAAAATACTAGTATTTTAAAAATGAAAGCTTCAACTTTTTAGTATAATATTTATCTTTTAATAAATACATTTATTTATTTAATATTTTATAAATAAACAAAAGGAAATGACTAAAAACCTAATCTAAAATATATATATTAAATTAACTATATTAAATAATACATGATTCTCCGTCCCGCCCCTGTAAAATTTTCTCCCCATCCCCTTACGGAAAAATTCTCATCTTTGACTCCAACATGCTCATGATCCCATTATAGTACCGACATCTAAATTATATGCTACATTTAACATACAACATAAAAAAGCAACTTTAAATTTATGTTAGATAGATGCCAAAAGATTTGGACCTCAAACGTTAAATGCAATATTTCTATTGAACATTAAAAATAAACAAAATTTTGGTAAACATTCTGATATTTAAAATTTAATTGAATATATATTTAGAGAAAATAGATACCTAAAATAATACTTTTTACAACTAATAGTTGATCTGTATTCTATCAAATTATATGTATATGTATATTATTTAATTATTTTGAGTTAAAGTGAATTCAACATTTATCTACAAGATAAGAATAAAAAATATAGCTTACCTTTAATACTAATTTCCTTTTACCCTTTTGTTAAAGAAAAAATAAAAATAAAATAGGTTTCGTAAATATGACTCCACGTAAAGCAGAGTAACCCTAGTAAAACTGTAAAACTGACCACGGATTGAATTGAACGATGATAAAAAAAGCCACATAAGGTGCTGGTGGCGCGTGGTGGAGTAATGATAAAATCAAAACAGTAAATTAAAGCATGTTTCGATAACAAATTCTGCTTAACCCAAATCTTTTCAACAAATAAAAAAATAAAAATAAAATTTTCCTCCTCCTTCCCTCCTCCAAGACGCAAACCTTGGAAACCAAAATTGGGATCCAAAAACGCTCCTTCTTCCAATTTTCAAATTTCTACCCGCCTCTCCTCTTTCCCATTTTCTTAAATCTTAACGGCTTTGTCGTCTTCTCTCAACAACAACAACAACAACAACAACAACATCGTCTTCTCTCTCTTCCTCCAAATTTTTGAATTTCAGATCCATGGCTTCTTCTTCAGATCCTCCTTCCTCCAGACACCACACCTACGACCGTAAACAAAATCCTCGGCCTCTTATGCAACCAAGTAATTCATTATCTCTCTCTCTCTCTCTCTCCATCTCTTTCTCTCCATTCTTTCTCATTCAATTTTTTAGTTTTGTTAATCAATTTTCCGATTGCAGTTTCTTGAGCTTGTACAATCGAGACAACGTTCATTTAGTCGGACTCGACGACGCTGCCGCCAGATTAGGTCATAATTATAACCACGGTTCTTTTCTTTTTTTATTTTATTAATTCATTTTTTATTTATAAAAATAATTGAATCTAATTGTTCTTCAGGTGTTGAGAGACGACGGATCTATGATATTGTCAATGTTTTGGAGAGCATCGGGGTTTGTTTTCTTGCTTTTTTAACGTTGTTTTTATTATGTTCTTTCATGTTCTAATGTTTTTTTTTTTTTTTTTTTTATTTTATTTTTAGTTCTGCGAGAAAGGCCAAGAACCAGTATACGTGGAAAGGGTTTGGGGCGATTCCTGTTGCTTTGCAGGAGCTCAAGGTAATTTCAATTTTGTTTGTGATTTAAATTTTGGGTTTAGTTTTATTTATTTATTTTGATGGGTTTATAGGAAGAGGGTTTATGGAAGAATTTCAATTCAGAAGGTGGCAATGAGGATGTAAAGGTGAGTTCTTTTTCTTTTTGTTTGATTTACAATTTCAAATTTATTTTGAAGAATTATTGTGTTGATTGATTTTGTGATTTAGATATCGGATGAAGACGATGAAGAATCATATTCCCAACCTAATGGAAGTCAGAGTGAATCATTATCATTATCCCAAACCAATGGAAGTCAGACTAATGGAAGTGACAGTCTCAACCCTAATTCTTGTTTTCAGATCTCTGAAAAATGGTATGTTTATTACAAACATGTTTTAAGGTTTATGATCCTGTTGTGTGTTTATTATTGTTGCTGTTCTATGTATGGTATTGGTTTGTCGTTAAAGGAATCACTTGAATTGATTCTTGGTGCGCTGTTGTCATTTTTGAGGCACTGGTATTTTGTGTGTTAAATTGCTGTCACATCATTCATAGTATTACAGAATCCTGATCAAAATTTCATTTCAAGTCTTGTAATGGTTGTTGTTCAGATTTCATAAACTTTGACTGATATTAGCCTGGAATAGTCAAGAACTGTGTTTTTAAACTGCAACACACTGAAAATGAAGAATGAATGTACCTGCTGTAATTGTTGCTCACTCTTTTACTCTGATGATTTTGTAGATCGAAGAGAAAATTTACGCTGCTTACTCAGAATTTTGTCAAGCTTTGTCTGCTCTGTAGAATTGTCAAATTTCTTGTTCATTTCATGTTGTTTTATGTCTTTAATATCAATGCAACATGTTAAACATGATTATTAACAATGATAAATCACTCTACTTTATAGCTGGAAATGATATCCCTGACGATGCAGCGAGGTTGTTGCTTTGAGATGCATACAATTCATCAACAATGAGAAGTAAGTAATAGAATGATTTGCCAACTTGTTTGTTTTATGTATTAATAAAAGAATCAGTGTTGAGCATTTTCACTTACACCTTTTGATTGTCCTTTCAGCAAAAGTTAGACGCCTTTACGATATTGCTAATGTGCTAACCTCCATGAACCTTATCGAAGGTGATATTCGCTGTTTTCATTTTATGTTTGTTTGTCCATTTGTTTATTGATTATTGATATGGTGTACAAACTTTTACCCAAATGTGATTTTACAAATTGATGCAGACACATACCACTGATACACGAAAACCAGCATTCAGATGGCTAGGCTTGAAAGGAAGACATGGAATGAGGCACTTACAATTCAAGTCAAGAGTCCAAAAGAGGCATTCGAAATGATGTCACAAACATTAGCTTCACAAGGAATAGAACCGATTTGTTCACATGAGACTTCAGCCAGAATCTCAAGAAGCAAAGCTGATGGAGAACGATAGCGGGCTTAGTCAGGAAGATAGAAAGCAGACTTCCACAAACTATCAATTGTCTTTGCTCCGCCTTTGTATCCAAGTCCGAACTTGAGAACACTAAAGTGAAGCAGGTGCATGATTGGGAGAGTCTTGCTACTGAACATTCCCCTCAGTATCAAAATCAAGGCAATTAATTAAGTACTTTAATCTTTTGCACAACTATTAAAAACGATAATTTTCTTTTGAAACTTGTAATCTAAAAACAATGGCTTGAATATTTGAATATGTTAATGAAGAACATTAAACTGATGTATTGTTATGATTTGCTATTGATGCAGCTTTGAAAGAACTTTACTCCCACTATATGGAAGCATGGAAATCTTGGTACTCTGAAGTTGCTGGCAAGAGGTCAACACAAGTTTTGTAACTTAAAAATCCAACAAAATCAAATAAAATAGCTTTTTCCAAAAGAGAGATAATCCATTGTAAGATGCATTCTAGATGTACCAACTTAGAGCTACAATTTAAGTTTTTTTTTCTTCTTCCATGGCCTGAGATCAGATTAGGCAATATTTGGAAAGCTATATTACACCTGTTTAGTGTTTACCATAGAGTTTCAACCCTTATCTTGTCTTCAGCAGTTAATTTAAGAAAGTCTTGAATAATTTTATAAGGAACAAGGTGGTTCCTTATTTCATTTTCCTCTCTTCAAATTGGTCATTTAATTCTATACACTAGATCATAATTGCATGGATCTAACATGTTCTTTGATGAATCTGATATTTTAGTGTTTGGCATTAAAAAATTCCAAATAACCAGATTCAATACTTATAGAATCCCATGTAATTCGGTTTAGAAAATGTGGCATTAAAAAATTGTATTTTTGGTGATCCATTTGGTCCAATTTGATCTAAATAAAATTCAAGGACCATCTTGGATTGTATAAATAAATCAAGTGACTAGATATATTGAAGTCTTGGAAAAAGTCATATTCAAGCGAATTTGGTTTTAAATGAACAAATAAATTTGATCTTAATACTAATTGATGATTTTGTAATCGTATTACTAGAATTTCGTATTAATGATTTTATTCATGATAATCATTCAAACTTTTGATTGATTATCATCATTTAAGCTTGTCTACAAAGTGATTGAGAAAATATAGTATTAGATTAAAAATTTTAAGAGCCAAACACTTAAAATATTAAAGGCCAAATTTTAAATATCAAACACTAAAATATTACACTTGATTGTATTTTAGAATATCCATCAATTGTAACCGATTATAGATATATGGGCATCATTTGCTTTTTCTTATTTTGAATTATGTGTTGTGTTCCAATCATTTTGTAATTTTTCTATAAATTTATGAGGCATCCCCTAACAATCTTAATGTAAATTAGTATTCTCACCATCAATTTCTCTAATTTCTTCTCTTATTATTTTTTCTCCACATACTCTATAGTTTATCGATTATGTGATCAGATATTCATTATTTAACATCAATAGCTTGATTTAGATTCGAAACACCGTGCGCAATATTCATCTTCATAATAGAGTCCCTACAAATCTACCAACTATTGATAAGAATTACAACAAATGGTAAAGTAATGAAGGTGTTGTTTACCAATATGTTTTGAAGTGATCAAGAATGAGACGAGTCCCATTGTGAAGTGTAACTATGCACAATGATAAAACACCTGAAGAAGAAAGAAAGATCACAAAACAATACTTTATCCCTCAACGTAGAATGTTTTATCATGTACTTAAACTAAGAGTAACTGCTTGCTAAGAAGCACTCTTTGTAATCTCCAAAGAAACATTTGTGTTTAGAATTGGTGTTGCTCAAGTGATTAAATGAAGAATTCAAATCCTTAAAGGGTCAATGATCGTTATATTTCTTAAGGGGATCGGGGTTGGTCAGAATTCTTAAGGGATCACTAACTGCAGGATAATTGTTGTCAGTCACCGTCGAAGCCCTGCATTTGTAATATGTTACGTTGTATTGTTGTTGTTGGTTTGCAGCAGGTGGTTGGAAACGGTAAGGTATTGGTTATGTTGAAATCAATGCTTCTTGTTGTTGGTTGCATGATTTGGTTTCATGCATTCATATTGCATATGTTGTTGTTGTTGTTGGCTCAAATCCTAGATGGAGTAGATACTGAGCGAGGTGAATATAATTATTCTTGTTGATGACCTGTAATCCTAGATGGAGTGGATTAGTAGTTAGGTGAACCAATTGTTCACGAAAATGGTGACCCTGATCCTATATGGAGTAGATTCGGTGGAAATCTCGGTACCGCATGCATTGTGTCTATGTTGACTTGCATTCCATGATTATTGTTGATGTTGGTGTGAATTGTTATATTGTATGATTTATGACTATTGTGTTATGGTGATGAAATACTTAACGCCGATAATTATGCATGATAAATTTGTATATCTCTCGATTATCCTATTCTTTATATTGTTGTGATATTCACCCTACATTGTTATGCCTACATGGGCGCGTAGATACTCGGGAGTAGCTCGAGTAGCATGAGTCAAGAGGTTTCTCTTCTTTTTAGTTTAGCCAACGTTATGCTCGATACGTAACACTCGGGTTGGGATAAACATTTGAATGTTTATTTTGATTTGGTTTCTATTGTTGATTCCGATTGGAGTAGTTTGAATTTTCAAATATTTTGTTAATGTTGTTTTGTTGAGAATTGAAATAATTATGCTATTTCAATAAAGTTTTTGATTCGACTATATTACGTTTATTCTAATCATGTGTTATGTATCTTGTTGAATGAGTTGTTGTGGTTTTCAAGCATGTGATATCCCGATTTATGTTGTTTGAAACTTTAAAATTACTTTGATTTTGTATAATTATGCAACGGAAGTCCCGTGTTACATGGAACATAATGCAATTTCGAAGGTTCGGCAAGTAACGCCTACTCTATAAGCAACCTTCCAACTTCGCCCGATATCCGTAACGGACCAATAAAACAAGGAGTGAGCTTTAGACTATAATGCTTGACACCGATCCACATGTGAATCTCAAAACACATGATCACCTTCTCTGAAATTCTAGATCTTTCCTTGCTTGTCATAATAACTCTTTGTCTACTTTGGGAAGCTTTCATCCTTTCTTGAATAAACTTAACCTTTTAGCCTCTCAAACAAGTTCGGTCCAAGTACTACACTTTCTCCGATTCATGCCAACATAAAGGAGTTCTACATCTTCACCATACAACACTTAAATGTCATTCAATACAGAATGGTAATTCTTATTATAAGTGAATTCTACCGATGGAAGATAAGTATCCCACGAACCTCTCTCTCAATAACACATGCTCGCAATAAATCTTCCGATGGTAGAATAGCCCTCCTCTCGACCATCCGTCCGAGGATGATACTTAGAACTCAACCTCAACTTAGAGCTCGTCTTGCACTCGCCAAAATCAAGTAAACCCGGATCTCTATCCGACACAATATACAACGGAACACCGTACCTTTTACATTATTAGTATAAATCTCATGAGCTTGACATGAAAATGATGTTAATAGGTATAAAATGAGACGAATCCACAACAATGCCACTACACAAATGACATGGCAAGAAAGCTAACTCTTTCAACCGAATTCACATTTGGAAAACTTTGCATACAACTCTCTCCTTTAAGACTCAATATTATCCTTAGGTGTTCTGCGATGCTCTCTTGATTTAGAGTAAATCAAATGTCATCGATGAACACCACCACAAATCGATCCAAATAAGTATGAAAGATCGGTTCATGTACTCCATGAATACTCCCGGCATTCGTAACACCTAAAGGCATCGCTGAATACTGTAGTGTCCAACGCTGCTCTAAAATCATTTCGAATATCTTCATCTTTTACTTTAATATGGTGATAACGATCTCAAATAAATCTTGCTAAACACATTAGCACCCACCAATTGATTCATCAAGTCATCTATTCTTGAAGCGGATACTTCTTAATCGTCACTTTATTCGATTGTTCATAATAAACATAAAGTCTCTGCTTCACCTTTCTTCTTTACTAGCAACACTGGAGCTCCCACGTAATACACTTGGCCTTACAAACTTATTCTCTAGCAAATCTTCCAATTGCTTCTTTAATTTAAAATTGGATGTAGATCATGCGATGCCATAGAAACAAGTCGGTACCGGTACAAGATCAATAGCAAATTCAACTTCTCTTTCCGATGGTACATTTGGAATTTCATTAGGGAAAACTTCAGGAAACTCACACACCACCTTCATATCCTCAATTATAGATTGATTCTCAACAAATAGCGATGCTGCCAACGAGAACACCTGAGCTTCACCTAGCATCAGGTTATTCAGCTGTCTAACAGTCAACAAACCAACTTCTTCTTCAAGCGAGGAAAACCTCACAGACTTGTTATAACAATTAATATGAACATAGTTATATTCTAACCAGTTCATACCTAAAATTACATCCATCGCGCTTAACGTTAAACATACCAGATCAACAGTAGTCCCTATCGAAGATCGATAAAGGACATTTCATACACACAAGAGAAGTAGTCATCGATCCCTTAGTCAAAATCTCAACAACCATCTCTCTATTCATAGAAAATAACATAAGACGCAATCTTTCAACACAATCACCAGCAATAAAGCAATGAGTAACACCATTATCAATAATAGTAATTAAATAAGTACTATTAATGAAACATGTACCTCTGATGAGTCTGTCCTCATTAGCTGTCTGAGTTCCCGCCAACACGAACACTTTTCCACTGCTCGGTGCCTTCTTTGGTTTCTGACACTAGCTACTATTACGACCTTCTTGCGGTTGAAAC
This sequence comes from Vicia sativa, assembly GCA_021764765.1. Lineage (NCBI taxonomy): Eukaryota > Viridiplantae > Streptophyta > Magnoliopsida > Fabales > Fabaceae > Vicia > Vicia sativa. The sequence goes on from CM038796.1 coordinate 201,378,243, forward strand.
ATATAATTTCCCTTAGCTTACACTCGGAGATGTATGCCACTCTTGCCACAGAAACACCTCTTCACCAGACACACACATTACTTGTGACCAGTTTCCACATTTGAAACAAACCACACTAGCAGAGCATATCCCACTGGTTCTCGGGCACTCAATAAATTGCTTTTCCTGTGAGCATCATATGACTTACCACGATGTTGTTGATGCTTTCCTCCTCTCTCATTAATGATCTTGTAATGAGGTTGTTACCTTCTTCATAAATCCTACAACTATCAATCAAATCGGAGAAGACACAAATCTTTTGGTATCCAATCGCCTTTTTGATCTCTAGATGCAATCCGTTTAGAATTGACTCACTTTGAAAATTTAGTGATACCTCGCTATAGTAAAATAGAACTTATCCAACTCCACAAACTTTGCATCATACTAATGACCGACATATTCCTTGCTTCATAGGAATTCAATTTCCTTCTTACCCCGAACATCTTCAGGATAATACTTTCTTAGGAACTCTCTACGGAACACAACCCAATTAATTTCTCACTGCAGATCCAACCTCCTCGACGAGTCTCTAGCCAATCATCGCCTGACGCTAGCATATGAGTCCCATAATGAACCTTCTGCGCTGGAGTGCAGTCCATCACACAGAATATCCTCTCAATCTCTTTCAACCAACTCATTGCTCCATCAGGATCATACTTACCCTTGAAGGTAGGCGGATTCTCCTCCGAAGGTCGCCAGCCACGAGATCCAAGATTCTCATGCAGATTCGGATGATTCTGGCATAGCTTGAGCCATTGCTTCCAAAGCGGCAGCAATTGCATCATCATTCCTTCCGGCATTTCAACTTATCACCACAACATAAACAACAATTAGAAAAACTAATTAACAATACTCGATTGTTAAACGACTCAACAACTTTGGTCGGATGGATAAACTTGCTCTGATACCACTAATATAACACCCCAATTTCGACCTGGTAATTATAAACAAATCAGAGTATAAAATTCCAAACAACAATTGGGATATCACATTCCCAACTTAAAAACACCACCTGTAATTTCATTTAAAACAGATACATAACACTTTACTCATAGAGATGAATTCAACAACCTGTTTAGTATTTAAAATAAATCAACTTTAAATAATAACCACGCATTGGATTCACAACTTTAAACTTTTGAGAATAAAACATAGCATCTTTGTCAAACTTAAACAACTTTAAGAATAATCAAACTCCTCGATAACAACTTAAAACTTCAGCAATGCAATAATAATAAACAACGATAAAACACGACATGCGTTCATCCCCCTGAGTGCTACGTATCAGAGAGACAATACCGACTCAAACTAACAATGACTAGATCTTCATTCTTCATTACCTGCATGTTACCAGTATAAAGACAACGACCAACAAATAAAGGGTGACATATCAACCAATATAAACAAGTGTATAATAAACAGTATATTAGATCGAATCATAAAAATATCACCACTTCACAAGAACACTTATACACTTCAAGTCATCACAACTTAATAACAACAACAACTTTAATCAACCAGCACATCAACATACCAACTTATAATATACAACTTCAAATGCGACACAACTATGCACATGCATATGGTACCAACAGGGCTTTAGTCACCATCGCCAAATTTCCAGTTAATAGAGGCATCAACAAGGCATAAGCCTTCGTCACAATTCGCCAATACAGGTCATCACAAAGTATGCAAATGTATGTGACTCAATGAATGTAACATCACATACAACAACAACAATTAACATCGCAAGGCATAAGCCTATATCACCATTGTACCAATAAATAGGTACTCATCGTCTCTTCAACACGGCCATAGGCCTACAACTTGATATCAACATGTCAACAACAACTTATTAACAACAATAATTCACAGCAACTCAACAACAATCAACATTGGCCATAACGCCTACAATTCTATCTTGCCAATAAATAGAGGCAAATTTAATCGCATTCCACTTCACCTGCAAATCAACTTATTCGACAAAGACTCAACAAACCAAATCAACCAAAATTAACTACACGCATATACGAATTACTCCTGCAAATTTCAACTAATTCCGATTAACTAATTTTACCGCTTAAAGTTACTAACATTACTATTCGATACTAATTTCATCGACCTCTTTTACTATTAATTCCACTATTTCTATTTATTCAATTCACTAAAATTAATTCTCAAATACCACTAAATCATATCCTTGTCAATGCTCCACTTTCTTATCCAACTTAACATCGCTAAAGTTATCACAACAACTACTTATCGATACTTATATATCGCTACTTATATCTTTGTTACAATTTTTATTTGAATCACACATTGATTTTATTCACCTATTATACTACCCGCATTTGATTAATTAAACATACTGTGCTATTTGTTAATTCATCATAATAAAACTAAGAACAAAACAATCGAAACAGACAAGAACAAAGAATAAAATAATGCCATTGTCCTCCACCGGGGTGCCGATAGACACTTCCTCCTTCTCACTACCTACTGCTCGGCAGGCCCCTTTATCACCATCACAATTGTGTTGGCACACTCGTATTCCGTGGTGTCGTTTTCTTCAGAGTTATTTCGAGTCTTTCCAATTCTTTTTTCGATATCATTTCAATCTCAAATTCTTCATGAACAACATATTTTATTTTTGCAGATAAAATTGTCACCATTCAACCAATATTTAAATCCACAACCACCAACAATCAACACAGAACAAATATTTTCATCCAATTTGACAAACAAAACAACAATCAATTCATGGCAAATTCATACAACCTAATCACATATTTATCATATACGGTTATAGAGATTGAACCTCACCTTACCTTGGATTGAAGGCCACTCTAATGTTTTTCCGATTCGATCTCACATTTTGGCCTCACGATTGCTCTACGTATTCTCTCTAACCCTTGTTCTTCTTTCACTTGTATGGCTCTTTGTTCCAAAACCCTTGCCAAACTCAATGCCACTTCATCGCCACTTCTATTTTCTTTTGTTTCTAAAACCTAATATATTATTATATCTTACTATGTGGTCTTAATGGGCCTATCAAATAACACTCTCACTTTGTCTACTACTATCAACAACTAATACTAGTCTTATATAAAATTCTAATTAACTATTATTATTTCTATAACTTAATCAACTACATTAATTAATTAACCGTACCATACAAATCCATAATTCGCAACTTTGAAAATTAAATCGAAAATATTATAGAATATTTAATTAAATAAATAATTAAATATGGGCGTTACAACTCATCCCACATGAACAGACCACAACCATTCTGCAGTTTCATTGTAACATGATCAACACATATAACCTAAAATCGTGACTTCAATAATACTAAATTCATAAATTTACTCACCATCACGTTCCTACATTTCCAGAATTTTCTGCCTAGATTTTCAAGTGACTTAGAGACCCACATCTTCATTGGTGAGTTGCACCCACATATTGGCAAACCCTTTCCAACTTCATTCGTTGAGGATGACTTGCTCCCACCCATGCCCTATTGTTGGTAGACGACTTTTAAGAAGACGGGGGAAGAACCAGAAGACGATGGTCGGAGAAAACAAGAAGATGGTGAAGAACCGAATCTGAATGCAAGGAAACACGAAGAAGATGGTTAGGTTAGACGACGATGGCTGTATATAACGAAGAAGAGAGGATTTGAGAATAAAACCGTAATTTTAGAATTTATGCATGCTGTCCAATGACCGTACACAAGTTTGGAGAAAAATAAAACATAATCCACGAAAAATAACAACCAAAGATTTCATGACACTTGAGCAATGGGGGTCTCGGAGGAAATCTACATAACATCAGGGCATTTTAAAAAAAAAAAACTTTACCAAGGTTTAAAATGAGAACTCGCTAACATTACATGGATTTTATAAATTTAACCCTTCATTTCTTTATTTAGTAAACACTAATAATTCAGTAAATCTAAATTATTTAATATTATGAAAAAATAAAATTATTTTATACAATATTTAGTAAACAGTTATAAATTTCAGTAAGTAATTTAATATTTACTGAAGCATCCATTTCTAGTATGGTAAATAATTTAATTTATTTTAAAAATATTTAATGCATGCATTCATTTCAAAACAAAATATGATAATTATTGTTTAATTATGTTTACCATTATATTTAATATTTCATAAATAACACAAAATTAATAAGAGGCAAATTAATATTAAAATAGTAATTAACAAAATATGGTAATTATTTTAAATATTAATGTGTAATTAATAAGAGGCTAATTATATTTAACATTATTATAAATATTTCAACAATTAATATTTTAAATATTTTATTTATTAAATAATTAGTTTATTAAATATTTAATCTATTTATTAAATATTTTCAATATTTAATATCTCAACTATTAAATAGGTTAATAAATATTTCAAATATTTATTAAATATTAAATATTAACAAAAAATAATATTATTGAATAAGTATATTAACTTTTGAATATTTCAATTATTAATGATAAAATAATATATTTAAATTTTGGCAGTGCTTACGTGGATTTTTAATATTATTTAATGAATTATGAAATAAATAACTGAAATATTTATTAAAATAATTATTTAATGAACTAAATAATTATTAATAGTTGAAATAATAAATAGTTAAAATATCATTAATTAAAATATTAAGAGTTAAAATATTAAATAGTAAAATAGCAATAATTAGTTATTTAATATATTTACTCTAATTAATAAAAATAGAATTAATTAATAAATAAAGTTGGCAAGAATTAAAGCTAAGCTTTCATTGAATATTTATTAAAACAACTATTATGCATTGTGTAGTATATGAGAAATGCTAACATAGACACAAACATAAATATTTATATTTAGGTTCACTCACATAATTAAATAAATTAAAAGAATAAAAATAATGTGATGAGACCATTTTTCTTTTATTTTGTTAAATTTCGTGTGTGTCTAAATTCTAAATATTTGGGTTTGTGCTCAACCAAAACTGTTTGGTACAATTCTTTACCCAAACAATTTTTGAAGATTTTGGATTTTATAAATAATAAATATAAAAATAAATAATAAAATAAAAATATGTCCTCATCAACACCGTTAGTCACATAGATGTTTTTGTAATAGAGATTTAATATTAAAAACAAACGCCAACAAAAAATAGGCATACAGAGATTTAGAAAAAAAAAAAAAATTAAAACTAAAATTTAAAACTCTCAACAAAATACTATTTAAACCTAAATTTATTAAATCAATAAAATAAAATTCTCAACAAAAGTTATTAATTTATGAATTCAAAAGTTACATAATAATAACAACAAATTATGTGATATTTAAAAAGTCAAAAGCCACATTGTTTAGTTTAGTAGGAACCAGAAATACATGTCCAGAAATATTATTAAGAACTAGAAATGTATTTTAGAAGACATTTAAGAAATGCATTTTCGAAATAAATTCAATCATAAAATAGAGCGTATTCCGTATCACAAAAACAAAAGAATTAATCCCTAATGATTGGTCTAGCGGTGGAGGCTTGAACTTGAGAGTGTGCTCTCTCTTAAGATCCAATCCTGCTAAATATTAACAATTTTATGTTAGCCAATCCATACAGAACTTTGCTCTGATACCAAGATTTCCAAAACAAAAATATGAAATATTTTTAGATTTTCATAGGTTCTTTTCCATCTGAGTTAAGAAATTCTCTTTTTAGAACCAGTTTAGATATATCAAGAGACAAAACTGGTTATGGATAAAAGAGAGTACGTTGGTTCTAAACTCCAACTGTAACAAATGGTTTACATGGATTCGGATTGCTTATAACTTATACGAATAACCTATTCATGAGCAATCCTATTATGGACTAATGAACCACATTATTTTTACTCAAAGTCACCATAATATCAATAACCCTTGTATTTGTGTCTGTCAAGAAGTATGCGGAGCAAAATGATATATGAACAATCTTCATACTCAAGCCCTCAAAGAACTCGTCAACTAAATGACTTACATGGGCAATTCGGAATAAATTTTAATGCAACCGATGTGACTGATCTCGTGGCATGGATTGTAGGAATGATACCAGTTGGTGAGATGCCTACCATGAATGACAGACGTCAAAATATTGAAGCATAATGATTAGACCAGTCATAAAACCAACTCAAATAAAAACACTACAAGCATAAACTTGAGTACAACCAGTTTAAACTGTTTTACAAGACTTTATATGCTTCTCATTACAAGATGAGTCATAACTGGGTATTACCCATCCCTTATTCTCTTGTAAGATTTTAGATGCCTATCACAGTTTTGCAGGAGGCTGGTACCAGCCCCATGGTTCATCAGAGATATACTGAGTCACTTGCTTCACGCTCAAGTAATTGTCAAGTCCCCTGAAAAAAAGCCAGTAAAAAATCAGACTTGAGCTCAAATAGGATGGGTTTAGCGAACTTGTTTACATCCCACACCAGATCTGACAATAATAGAGGTTGAGGTATGTAGCATCTATAACAGTTGTGTAACAATTAACTGTGTCCCCAATCCTATCTGATAAACTAGGATGCCACTGGGGAGGGGGACCTAGCATTGAGTATTTCATTATACACAAGGGTTAATTTATCAACATTTAGACGTGCCGATGCAAATTAATGCCTACTATAATTACTTCAATTTTACAGTGCAAAGGCAGCAACAGTGTCATGATCTGTTCATAGCTTTATTGACTTTTAGATTGAATTTTGTTGTACATGATTTGATGAACAATAAACTGTCAACATCGTTTAAGGAAATTTTCACATTCGCTAAACTAGAAAATAGAGACATACCATTCTCTAGTTCACGGCCAAAACCACTACGTTTGATGCCTCCCCATGGAGCTTGAGTGAAGCATGGTTGAGCAATTGACCCACACGATTCGGACTTAAAAGCCTGCATGAGCAAGATAAAATGATTAATTGCAACGAAAATCCAATTATTTAGTTGTTTTCTGTGATAACCTATGATCAGTCCCACCTTAGTAACACGCTCACATCTTTCTAGATCATTTGATATTACAGCAGCACCTAAGCCATAGCTGTAGAAGACCAGAGTATATAGCTTAGATACCAATCCACAAAAGAAGAAAAAACTGTATACAGGTGAAGTTAATGGAAACGAGAATATCAACTCACACAGTGTCATTTGCTAGATCAATAGCTTCTTCCTCAGTTCTAAATGTTTTACACAGAGAACAGGTCCAAATACTTCTCTCCAAATTTGCATGGAAGTAGTCACATCAGTTATGATGGTTGGTTCGATAAAGAATCCTTTCTTTAGATGCTGCCATTGCATTTGAAAAACACAATCAATTATCATGGCAAATGCAGATATACCTAACTGAACACAGTTGCACAGAAAGCATAATCATACCTCTGGTCGAGACCCACCAGTCAAAATGGTTGCACCCTCGCTCTTAGCATTCGAGACAAACTTCAATATTTTTTCATACTGAATCATATAATGTGAATATTAGATATAGCATAATCATGTAGTACAAAAAAATAACTTATTATTCCAAAAATGTTTTCATTGAATAAGAAGAATCAACTTGAACATACAAAAGCATACCCGTCTTTCACTTTACAAGTTCAGAAGACATGTTAAGTAAATATATGTGACAGATAAATCTGAATATGCAAAAGCTTATCCGTCCTTTACCTTAAACATTCACGATACATTTTGTTGAATAATAAGAAGCAATTTGGACATGCAAAAGCATACCCATCCTTTACTTTGCAGAGTTCAGAAGACATGTCAAGTAAATATAGTGTGTACCTCATACAGAAATAAGAAGTGAAAATGTACCTGTCCTTCACTAACAACAGGTCCAAGCCTGCAACCTTCTTCCAAGGGATCCGAAATTTTGATGTTTTGATCCATTTCACAATCCTATTCAAAAACTCGGTTGCTATACTTTCCTGAAAAATAATAGAAGTATCTTAGCTTATCAGTTTTGCAGATGAATGACGACAAAATCCTACAAACAATTTGTATGACAAAGTTCTAGCACAATGAAGTTAGCATGATCAGTCCCATATATGCAGACAAAAGAAAAACGTAATGAAAGTTACAATTAATTGTGGAGTGGGATCTATCTATTATACTTACATGTACAATAAGACGGGAAGTTGCACTGCATATCTGACCATTTGTCCAGAAGCAGCCAAAGATGGCCCATTCAGCAGCTTTTAAACACAGAAATGGGAATCAGTACATTGAGCGATAGATAATATATAAAATTTTCTCACCCACAATCAATTGTTTAAGAGAATGTGACACCACAATGCACGAAAAATAATTTAATACTGGATAATCTACTGACCCTTATCAAGGTCCACATCCTCAAAAACAACTAATGGGCTTTTTCCACCAAGCTCCAGTGAAACAGGCTGCCAGGAAACCACAAATTTGGTATTACAACAGAAACTCGTGAACATAGAAAATAAAAATATGAGAAGGCAAAAAAATTCCATACTTTGGTTTTCATTTCATTAAAACAAAAGGAAATATGAATTGTATAATTGGCAGAAAGTACTTAAAAATACCTTGACTAGCTGAGCTGCAGCTGTCATAATTTTGCTTCCAGTTGCAGAGCTTCCGGTAAAAGCAACCTGTAGGAAATGTCCAATGTTGGTCATGGGGTCATAATAGCTTTAGAACATTATAGAAAATAAATGAGACATAAAATAAGATATGCACGCTTAAATCCAAATCTTTAAAATCTAAAGACAATTGAACCTTGTCAACATCAGGATGCGTTGCCAAAGGAGCACCAGCTTCAGGACCTAATCCAGTGAGAATATTCAACACACCTGGAGGTAGACCCACTTCTTTGCATATTTCGCCCAACTCCAAGCAGGTTCTAAAATTGTAAGTCAAACAGATTAGGAAAAACAAAACAAAGAACAAATCCTGTAAAAGTCAATGAGAACATACAAAGATGCCAATTCAGATGGCTTCAATATCGCAGCACATCCCGCAGCAAGAGCTGGAGCAACCTTCCATGTAGCCATCAACATAGGATAATTCCTAAAACAACATTTGCTTAAGAATTAATAACAATACTCAAATAGCAATCAACAACACTATTACATAAAGTAAGCGAAGATGTACACTGGTCACAGAGAACCTAATATCAATGAGAAAAAGTTTCAACTGCCATATCGAATTTATCAATTTCTTAACACGCAATTGTGAGCACATAATAAGTAGGTCAGTCTTTCCAATCAAATCTCAGACCGTTGAGTTCTTGATCAAACGGCCAAGATTTGACTGGATTGACTGGATGGAATTGAATCAGTTTCTTAACACAATAAGGTTTTAAAAAGCGGTCCGTTGCCATGAAAACAACGCAACAAAACGGTGTTGGAAGATGCCAAAGTTATTCACGGCTTTTGTGATAAAGAACAAATTGTGGTTAATCAGCATCCCAACAGCTGTACCGACCAAATCTCAGGCGGTTGAATGCTAATTGCAACTTATCAAATGCGAGATCTGACTGCGGTTGAATTCTAGTTGCAACTTGATCAAACGGATGAGATCTGACTGGATTGGCCGGATAGAAGTTGCAATAGTAACTAAATTGCTACAAATTAAGGTTAAACATGAAGTTTAACTAAACGCATTCGAAAAATTTACCATGGAGTTATCAATCCAACAACACCAATAGGTTCCCTAAGCACATGACTCTTGAATGTATCCATCGGAAGAGACACCGAGTCTTTTGCCTTGAATCCAATTTTCAGCAAGATCAGCATAAAACTCAAAGCAACCAGCAACATCATCCTACACACACAAACACACAAAAATAACTGACAATCTTCATTTCGCAAATTAGATTGAACTATAGTTAGTTAGTTAGCATTTACGATGTCCCACGCGGCTTCATCAAGCGGTTTTCCACAATCAATAGCCTCAAGCTTCGCTAATTCAGGCTTTTTCTCAGTAACCTTAGCAGCGATAGCGCGTAGATAACCTGCACGAACAGCGCCAGAAGCGGTAGCCCAATCCGCGCCTTTGTTACGGTTGAGAGCTGTTTTAGCGGCGGCGACGGCGGCGTCGACGTCTTCCTTAGTAGCAGCTGGGATATCGCCTGAAGTAAAGAAAATCGAGATTATTGAAGTGACGTAACGGCGTGAGTAAAAGAAGACGGAATCAGTTGGGGAAATGACCAATGATGGTTTGAGTGGCGGGATTGATGACGGGAATCCGTTTGTTATGGACGGGAGCTTTCCAGTCACCGTTAATGAATAACTGACGAGTTGGGATCGGAGTAGCCATTGTAGTAGTGCTTTCTTGATTTGATGGAGATAGTGAAAGTTGCTGAAATTGTGAGATACTATGCTTTTCGGGTTGGGATTGTCTGCAATGAGTTTTTCACTGGATGGAGTAAAGATGACATCTTAACCATTCATTTCTTTAAAAATATTTCTATTGTTAAAATGGAAGGAAATGAAAGGTGGGGATTTTGATGCACGTGATAAAATATTTTGCTTTTCTTTTCTTCGCTGTTGGATCTTTATTTATACGGCTGTTTTTGGATTAAGTAAAATGATTTTTGTATACTGTTTTTGTTTACACAACTGAAATATTAGTATTACTACTGTATTATTTTTACCCCATCCGTCCAAAATAAATGTCGTTTAAAATTGTTACACATAAATTAAAAAATATAATTATTAAATTAATAAAAATAATATTTTTATAAAATTATTCTTAATTATTATTAATTATTATATATTATCATATCTAAATGTAATAATGGGTAAAATTGATAAAAATTATATTAGAAAAGTATAAAAATTATTATTGAGACAAATTTTTATGATTAAAAAAATATTTATTTTAATACAGAGAAAGTATTTGATAAAATAATAATTAGTACAAGTTCCAATGCATACAATAAGATTTAAATGTAGTAAATAAGTGAATCAAGATAAATTTATCTCTTCGTTTCATATTATTTATCAACTATTTTATATAGATTAAAAACAATAATAAATAATAATAAATAATAGTGACTTTATTAAATTATTTTGATTAAATATTAATATATTTAAATTAACATTAATTTTAAAAGTAAAAATAATAAATCAACAATATTTATTAGAGATGACAATTAGAAAATTAAATATAAAAATACATTAATAACAACAAATGAAAAAAAATTTAGGATAATTTTTTATCTTCTATGACATTTATTTTAGTACGGATCGAGTAGTATTTTTCCTTTCTCAAAATAAAAGTTGTTTAAAATTATTACATATAAATTAAGAAAAATAATAATTAAGTCAATAAGTATGATATTTTTACAAAAGAGAAAAAAGAATATACAATGATATTGTAAAGTAAATTTGTACGGCTAATCAATCACAATCATGATAAATGTCAAATTATATAATTTAAATAAATTATATAACATGATAAAATAATAAATTTTAATTGAATAACAATATAAATTATTTTACACCGTTAGTGCACTACATTTTAACTCAATACAAAATTACTCTTAATTAATCTTGATTGTTATACATAATGTACATATATTATAAATGTATAGTAGTATGATTTCGAAACTTGAAATGTCTGAAGACAATATTTGAGTAAAATTGGTAAAAGTTATAAGTAAAAGTAAGTAAAGAACTGCTTTTTTTAAATAAAAAATTGGTTGAAAAAATACTTATTTTGAAGCAAAGAAAATATATTTAAACAAATATATGTAAAAATTGTTAATCGTATAATTTAAATATGAATAAATAGAATGTTGTGGATTCGAATCTGCTATCTTTTATTTGATATTCATACTTAGTTATCATTTGAGTTGACTTAAGTGGACAAATATAAATAGATTTTTTAAAAAATTATTTGAAATAATTTTTTTCTATAGAATTAAATTTATTAAACACTAGTTATTTTATTTAAAATTTATTTAAATTTGTATTAATTTACGAATAAACTTGTGAATTTTTAAAATTTAAATTTTTTTAAGTGTCGTGATTTTTTTTTAAAGACATAGTTATTTAATTTAACCGAGTTAAACATATATGATTTTGTTATAAACATATATGATTTTTCGATAGTAATTGAAATTTGCAACGAACCATCAAAAATAACTACTAAAATTGATGATTTGGTGCAAATTCCATTGCACTATCGAAAAAAATTTAGAGAGTGCTTCTTTTAAGGATTGAAATTAAATTCACTAATGTTATTACAAAAATGCAATAATCTAATATTTATTAAATTTTAAAAATTATTTTCGAATATTTTTTATTCTCTGTAATTATTATTATGATAGGTAGTTATTTATAGTAGTTTGTTAAATAATTAACTAACTAATTAACTGTGTTAGCTATTAGGTGTAACTTCTTTTCCATTTCCATTGTTCCTATATAAGTGAGCTACCGCACTTGTGCACAACTAATAATGAAATTTTCTTTTCATATTTAATTCATGTATTCCATATACTATAATATGGTATCTAATATGGTATCAGAAGTAATTTTCTGATTCATCTTGCTTTCACAACATTCTTTCTTTCTTGTTCCTTTCTTCTTCATCTCGTGATTTTGTGATTTTTAGTGGCAAATTACGATGATCTTTATTATCTTTATTCCTATGATCATCCCAGTGTTATTTTGGTGTCTCAATCTTTAACTGGTGACAATTTCAACTCATGGCGCTGAGCCATGTTAATGGCTCTCGATGGCAAAAACGAGACATATTTTGTTGATGGCACAATTCTAAAATCAGAAGATAATTCTTTGCAGTATCACTCATGAATGCGCAAGAATAACACTATTTCATCTTGGCTACTCAATTCAATTTCCAAATAAATCTCTGCTAGTGTCATCTAAGCTGCAACGCTGTAGAAATTTGGAAAGAACTCTGACATCGATTCCAACAAAAAAATGGTCCTTGTGAGTTTCAATTGAAGAATAATCTTCTTAGTTGCATGCAAGGATCCCTCAATGCCAATGCTTACTACACTCAATTAAAATCCTTATGGGAAGAGTTGGGAAAATTTCGACCAGTTCACACGTGTAATTATGGTGGAGTGCGTGGATCATCTCCAAAGTACACATATTCTCATATTGTTGATGGATTGAATGAGTCCTTTAATTAAGTTCATGGTTAAAATGTTGGTAATAGATTATTTACCTTCTATCAATGTTGTGTTATCAATGGTTACTCAAGATGAGAAACAAAGAGAGGTAACAACCACCTTGAATCTTACTGAAACACATATGGCTTGTGCAGTTCAAGCTAACAACACCAAGATTTTCAAAAAGATCGACCTATGTGTGCTCATTGTGGTGTTGTTGGTCATCTTAAGGAGAAATGCTTTAAGCTCCATGGATATCCTCTAGGCTACAAGAAACCTCAAAGCTTTAAGACCACAAATCAAAGCCAAAATATGAGTGATCTTGGTGTTACAGGTTCTGAACTTCTCGTAGAGATGCCAACTATGACTCCTTAAAACTATCAACAACTCATCCATTTCTTGCAGACACAAGTAACTTTGTTGGTGAACTTAGTCATATGTATGATATTTTCCACTACTAACTCTCATAAATCACATTGCTATCAAATATGGATACTAGATTCAGGAGCCACCTCTCATATTTGTTGTGATATTCTTTGTTTGAGTCACATAAACCTTTAGCAGATAAATTTGTCACACTCCTAATGGTAATTCTATACCTATTAAAGTTGTAGGTAACAATGCTCTCAATAATTATTTGATATTACAAGATATTTTATACATTCCAACATTTCATGTGAGCCTCGTTTCAGTAGGAAAACTACTCATTAACCCTAATAAAGTAGATAACTAATTTCCCTTCTTCATGTAATTTTATCTCTTCCATCAATAATGCCAAATTGTGGCACCATAGACTAGAACACTTGTCTGATTCCATGTTAAATACTACTAGCCATAAGATTCCTTTTAATGTACTTTATGTTTTCAATTCAAATAAATGTATCATATGTCCTTTAGCCAAACTCAAAAAATTACCTTTTCAATGCAATAATCTTATTTTTGCATAAAGTTTTGATATTATACATTGTAATTTATGGGGTCCATATAGAAAACCTACTTATGATGGTAAACTGTATTGTTTAAGAAGTGTTGATGATTTCAGTCGATTTATTTGGATTTACTTGTTAACCAGCAAATCGGATGCTCCTGTGAAGATTCAACAGTTCTTTCACTTAGTCAAAACTCAATTTGTAAAAATTACATTTTCAATGCAATAATCATTTTTTCGCATTTTATGCTTTGGCTGTGTCTCTTTATTGTATTTAGGTTCAGGGAAGCATTTAATAAGAATAGAAGCAAAAACTAGGAAAAATCACAAGAATTCAGAAAAGTTTTTGCACACTCGAAGAGGTCTCGACACGGCCGTCCGTGTCAACTGACACTAACCATGTCAAACAAGCAACATTTCAAGGAATCCGTAAGAAATCTACCACCTTCTTCCCTTGGTGATGCTAGCAACTTTGATGCATGAGTTTGTTAGCTAAAAGTAAGGGAGAACCAATGGAGGCACTTTAATCTACATGTTTTTGAAGAGGTAAAGGAAGCAAAAGTAAGTATTTATTTAGTTTTATCATATCGTCTCCACATGGATTAGTGCTAATGAATTTTTGTTTGATAATTTCTCACGTTTATAATTTTGGGGTTGAGTTGGGTTGATTTGTATAAAAGGTAAATGCGGGAATTAAACATATGAACAAAAAAATAATTCATTCTTAAACTCATTACTCAGTTGTACTCGACCTAAATCACTCATCAATATCACCAAATATCACTCACACATAGGTCATCTCCAACACAAAGTGAGACATCAGCTATATCACTCACATCGACGATCTCTCAGCACAACATAAACAACACAAAGGCATTAGGAGCCGATACTAACATTAACTAGTAAAGGACCCGTATTCACATGGTCGTAAAATCGATATAAATATTTAATAAATATTATATAATTATGGTTAAAAAATGTATATAAAAATATATATGAATTAAGTGAGAAAAAAAACTTTCTATTATGATTGTCAAATAAATTTAATTTAATTTATTAAGTTATAGTAATTGTAAGGATATACATAGAAATTATATCGAAAAAATATGAGTATATGGTCTATTACACTTCACACACATCTACAAAACTGAATATTTATCCGTGTGTTTACATAGTTGTGCAATATTGTTATAAAATAATGTAATGATGCTTAAGAAATGTATAAAACTTGTGCATTCGCACGGGTCACGTAAAGTCGATATAAATATATACTCGTGTGTTTGTATGGTTGTGTAATATTTTTATAAATATTAAATAAAGATAGTATAATGGTGGCTAAGAAATGTATAGGACACATGCATTCGCATTGGTCGCGTAAATTGATATAAATATTATATAGTTATGGTTTATATATATATATATATATATATATATATATATATATATATATATATATATATATATATATATATATATATATATATATATATATATATATATAAATTTAATTTATTAAGTTGTAGTATTTTTTAGGATATACATAGAAATTATGATGAAAATATGAGTATATGATCTAATACATTTCACACACATTTATAAAATTGATTATCTACCGTTTACATGGTTGTGCAATATTGTTACAAATAGTAAAAAAGATAGTATAATGATGGTTAATAAATGTATATGACTAGTGAGTTCGCATAGATTGCATAAAGTCTATATAAATATTAACTAAATATTATATATATATATATATATATATATATATATATATATATATATATATATATATATATATATATATATATATATATATATATATATATATATATATATATATATATATATATATATATACGGTTAAAATATTTATATAAAAATATATAAAATTAACAAAAAAAATATATTTCAATAAAGATTGTCATACAAATATTAATTTAATTTATGAAGTTGTAGCAGTTGTCAAGCTATACATCAATTTAATTATTGTTGTTAAACTAAATATATGGTGAAAAACAGGTCTGATTCGTTGGAGATGCTTATATTTTTTATAATCGCTTGTAATTTTAGTTGTACAATTTATATTAGCAAAAATTATAAAATAAAATATATTATACACAAAAATACATATTGGTTTGATTAGATTTAATAAACTGAATAATATTTTATTTGTTAAATAAACTGAATAATATTTTATTTGTTAAATGCTATAGTAATTTAGAAGTCATTAAACATATCATCTCTAATATCTCTTCAATTTAAGTAAATATTTTGTCGATCCATCGGAAAAATAGGTTATGCTCATCGTGTATGTCTATAGTTTTTAAATTCTTCTATATTGTAAGTAAATATTTTGTCGGCAAAAATAGGTTCGGCTCATCGGTCATGCCTATATATTTTAAATTCTTCTGTATTGTAATTAAATATTTTATCGGCACGCCGAAAAAATAGATTTGCTCTTCGCACATGTCTATAATTTATAAATTCTTTTGTATTATAAATTTATTGATGCTATTGGTATTATATGATTTTATCATCTAATAGAAATAATAAATTTAAACAAGTTAAATTTTATAACATATCTTGACAAATAATAGACAAATAATAATTGTTGGAAAACTTAAAAAAAAAAGTTGTTAATAAATAAAATGTGATAAATAAATTGTAAAAAATAAAATAAAACCAATTAAAAAATATAGTTAAAATATAAAATGAAAAATGTTTATGATACCTGATGTTAAATACTAGACCCAGCTATTTAAAAAAAACCAATTAACACGTATAATTGAAAATAAAAAATAAAGATTATAAAATATTAGTATTCATTTGATACAACTTTAATTATGAACCATAACGTAGAATTTCCATAAACTTTCTCAAATATACCCTAAAGTCTCTTAATGCGTTTAATTTATGGAATAAAAATATAATAGGAATTTATATTTTTATATTTTCATTAAATTATTTTCTTTTCTAAAATATAATAGGAATTGAATGATAAGTTAGTTAAGGTCATTCAATTAAGATGTCCCTTTCTTATAAATATCATTTTGTTTTTATAATATAATTATTGTTGGAGAAATTAAAAAATAATATATTATTGAAGAATAAATCATAATTGTTTCATGTGTTTTTATTAAAACATATATTTATAATATATATTTTTAGTATAAATACTGCAATTTTATCATACAAAATGTATTTTTAAAATAAATAAATGTACTTTGAAATGATATAATATGCATTACTTCATATATTTTTTTAGATTGCAATTTTAACAACTTATAACTATTAGTAATTTGCAATAGTATTTAAGAACAATAAATTTTATCAATATAAATATATTCAAGAACAATAAATTACCCCAGAATGGACACGTGAGTATTATTAGTTTTCAACTCTTAATTTTTTCATATATATAATATGTGTACAAAACATGCATTGAAAATATGTGTACATATTAGAAAAATAAACCAAATATTTTATATTGTAAATCGATGACATTAAAAAAAAACTATTTTGTTAACTCGAAACATGACAATAATTAAAGATAAAAATCAATATAAAATAAGAATAACGTGAAAACTTGTCAACCTACACCTTGGATAATCCTATTTATTTATGTTTAGAGTATTAAACATGTATATTTTAATCACAATATCGATATTAATAGTGAAATATTTAATTATTACAATTGGAATAAAATCTAATATAATTTCAAAAAATATTTTAACAATTATTTAATATTTATTTATAGAATTTATTGTATTGAAAGTTTTCCTTGAATTTATTGTATTGGAAAGTTTTTATAGTCAATAAAAGAAATACAACTCCCAAAATCAATTAGATTGGCAAGAGAAAGCAACTGAATTTATTGTATTGAAAAGCTGATTGCGAAAATACATAACAGTCATAAAAATAGATCTTAATTTTGTTGGAGGGAAATTCCGGAGTATTGATATAGTGTGGAATATTTGTGAGAAACACACCATTTTGTCCCTAAATGTTCCTACACTATATATCAATACTGGTTCGAGAAAGGGACCGAGTTGTTCGGTTCAAACTTGAACAGGATCGTGGGTAAGCGTCTCACATGCAACTTTGAGGGAAATATTGTAGTCACACTTAAGGGAAGTGTTGAAATACACAAGTGTGAGTAAGGGCGAAAATCCACTCCCCTATAGAGATTTTAGGGATGCAATTTTACGTCTCCTACTTAAGATTTTCGCTTAATAACTACATTAGGTTTAACTTAATTCCTATATTTTGAAGACATATTTTGTAAATAACAAATTAGTTTATCTTTCTATAAATTTGTTAGTGGTTAAAAGGATTTTGGTACAGTTTCTCTCTTACTTTTGTTCCTACTTCTTTTTATATTATTCTACTTTATTAAAAAAAAAACATAAAGCACGATGACACATATTGTCACGAAGAATATGATATAAATTAATAAATTATTTGAAAACAAAATTTAGACTTTATATTAAATATTATAGATTATTGTTGTTGTATCATCTATTTTCTTGTTTATTTAATTATATTTTATATAATCCCTATTTAATTATATTTTTAAAAAATCGAACACAAAAATTAAGACTATTAATTCTTTAAAAGAGAATAATATTCATATTTTAATAATATAAAAATATTTATACCGTTAATGAATAATAATTGTTGATTTATTTTAATTATTTAATTTTAATTTTAAATTTAATTAAAATAATATATTTGAATTATTATGATATTCGATAAGTAAAATATTTTATTCCGTACATCAATAATATATATCGATTGATCTTTTATTTAAGTTCTTATAGTCAATAAATGAAATACAACTCCAAAAATCTATTAGATTGGGAATAGAAAGAAACCGAATTTATTATATTGGAAAGCTCAGTGCGAAAATAGATAACATATCTTAATTTTGTTGGAGGGAGATTCCGGAGTATTGATATATAGTGTGGAATATTTGTGAGAAACACCATTTTGTCCCGTGTGTTTCTCACAAATGTTCCTACACTATATATCAATACTGGTTCGAGAAAGGGACCGGATTGTTCGGTTCAAACATGAACATGATCGTGGGTAAGCGTCTCACATGCAAGTTTGAGGGAAATATTGTAGTCACACTTAAGGGGAGTGTTGAAATACACAAGTGTGAGTAGGGGCGAAAACCCACTTCCTTATAGAGAGATTTTAGGGATGCAATTTTACATCTCCTTCCGCTAGCCACAAACATAGCCGCAAACTTATAGGAATAATTGTGTTGATTTTCTGACTACTTAAGATTTTCGTTTAATAACTACATTAGGTTTAACTTAATTGGTAAATAACAAATTGGTTTATCTTTCTATAAATTTGTTAGTGGTTAAAAGGACTTTGTAGTTTCTCTCTTACTTTTGTTCCAACTTCTTTTTATATTATTCTACTTTATTAAAAAAAAAACATAAAGCACAATAACACATGTTGTCACGAAGAATATGATATAAATTAATAAATTATTTGAAAACAAAATTTAGACTTTATATTAAATATTATAGATTATTGTTGTTGTATCATCTATTTTCTTGTTTATTTAATTATATTTTTATATAATCCCTATTTAATTATATTTTTAAAAATCCAACACAAAAATTAAGACTATTAATTATTTAAAGAGAATAATATTCATATTTTGATATTATAAAAATATTTATACCGTTAATGAATAATAATTGTTGATTTATTTTAAGTATTTAGTTTTAATTTTAAATTTAATTAAAATAATATATTTGAATTATTATGATATTCGATAAGTAAAATATTTTATTCCGTACATCAATAATATATATCGATTGATTTTTATTTAAGTTCTTATAGTCAATAAATTAAATACAACTCCCAAAATCTATTAGATTGGGAAAGAAAAACCGAATTTATTGTATTGGAAAGTGAGTAAAATAGATATGATCATAAAAACATATCTTAATTTTGTTGGAGGAGATTAGGAGTATTGATATATAGTGGAATATCGGTTCGAGAAAGGGACCGGATTGTTCGGTTCAAACTTGAACATGATCGGGTAGCGTCTAACATTAAAGTTTGAGGATTGTTCGGTTCAAACTTGAACATGATCGTGGGTAAGCGTCTCACATTAAAGTTTGAGGGAATATTATAGTCACACTTAAGGGGAGTTGTTGAAATACACAAGTGTGAGAAGGGGCGAAAACCTACTCCCTTGTAGAGAGAGATTTTAGGGATGCAATTTTACATCTCCTTCCACTAGCCACAAACTTATAGAAATAATTGTGTTGATTTTTTGACTACTTAAGATTTTCGGTTAATAACTACATTAGGTTTAACTTAATTCCTATATTTTGAAGACATATTTTGTAAATAACAAATTGATTTATCTTTTTATAAATTTGTTAGTGGTTAAAAGGATTTTGGTACAGTTTCTCTCTTACTTTTGTTCCTACTTCTTTTTATATTATTCTATTTTATTAAAAAAAAAACATAAAGCACGATGACACATATTGTCACGAAGAATATGATATAAATTAATAAATTATTTGAAAACAAAATTTAGACTTTATATTAAATATTAAAGATTATTGTTGTTGTATCATCTATTTTCTCTTGTTTATTTAATTATATTTTATATAATCCTATTTAATTATATTTTTAAAAAATCCAACACAAAAATTAAGACTATTAATTCTTTAAAAGAGAATAATATTCATATTTTAATATAAAAATATTTATACCGTTAATGAATAATAATTGTTGATTTATTTTAATTATTTAATTTTAATTTTAAATTTAATTAAAATAATATATTTGAATTATTATGATATTCGATAAGTAAAATATTTTATTCCGTACATCAATAATATATATCGATTGATCTTTTATTTAAGTTCTTATAGTCAATAAATGAAATACAACTCCCAAAATCTATTAGATTGGGAATAGAAAGAAACCGAATTTATTGTATTGGAAAGCTGAGTGCGAAAATAGATAACAGTCATAAAAACATATCTTAATTTTGTTGGAGGGAGATTCCGGAGTATTGATATATAGTGTGGAATATTTGTGAGAAACACACCATTTTGTCCCGTGTGTTTCTCACAAATGTTCCTACACTATATATCAATACTGGTTCGAGAAAGGGACCGGATTGTTCGGTTCAAACTTGAACATGATCGTGGGTAAGCGTCTCACATGCAAGTTTGAGGGGAATATTGTAGTCACACTTAAGGGGAGTGTTGAAATACACAAGTGTGAGTAGGGGCGAAAGCCCACATGCAATTTTACATCTCCTTCCGTTAGCCACAAACTTATAAGAATAATTGTGTTGATTTTCTGACTACTTAAGATTTTCGGTTAATAACTACATTATGTTTAACTTAATTCCTATATTTTGAAGATATTTTGTAAATAACAAATTGGTTTATCTTTCTATAAATTTGTTAGTGGTTAAAAGGATTTTGGTACAATTTCTCTCTTACTTTTGTTCCAACTTCTTTTTATATTATTCTACTTTATTAAAAAAAAACATAAAGCACGATGACACATATTGTCACGAAGAATATGATATAAATTAATAAATTATTTGAAAATAAAATTTAGACTTTATATTAAATATTATAGATTATTGTTGTTGTATCATCTATTTTCTCTTGTTTATTTAATTATATTTTATATAATCCCTATTTAATTATATTTTATAAAATCTAACACAAAAATTAAGACTATTAATTATTTAAAAGAGAATAATATTCATATTTTGATAATATAAAAAAATTTATACCGTTAATGAATAATAATTGTTGATTTATTTTAATTATTTAATTTTAATTTTAAATTTAATTAAAATAATATATTTGAATTATTATGATATTCGATAAGTAAAATATTTTATTCCGTACATCAATAATATATATCGATTGATTTTTATTTAAGTTCTTATAGTCAATAAATGAAATACAACTCCCAAAATCTATTAGATTGGGAATAGAAGAAACCGAATTTATTGTATTGGAAAGTGAAAATAGATAACATATCTTAATTTTGTTGGAGGAGATTCGAGTATTGATATATAGTGGAATATTTGTGAGAAACACACCATTTGTCCGTGTGTTTCTCACAAATATTCCACTATATATCAATCTTAATTCAAGAAAGGGA
Organism: Vicia sativa; assembly: GCA_021764765.1. Classification (NCBI taxonomy): domain Eukaryota; kingdom Viridiplantae; phylum Streptophyta; class Magnoliopsida; order Fabales; family Fabaceae; genus Vicia; species Vicia sativa. The sequence continues at coordinate 201,400,531 of CM038796.1, forward strand.
CCGGTTGTTGTTCAAACTTGAACATGATGGTAAGCGTCTCACATGCAAGTTTGAGGGAAATATTGTAGTCACACTTAAGGGGAGTGTTGAATACACAAGTGTGAGTAGCGAAACCCACTTTATAGAGAGATTTTAGGATGCAATTTTACATCTCCTTCGCTAGCCACAAACATAGCATAAACTTATAGGAATAATTGTGTTGATTTTCGACTACTTAAGATTTTCGTTAATAACTACATTAGGTTTAACTTAATTCCTATATTTTGAAGACATATTTTGTAAATAACAAATTGGTTTATCTTTCTATAAATTTGTTAGTGGTTAAAAGGATTTTAATGCAGTTTCTCTTACTTTTATTCCAACTTCTTTTATATTATTCTACTTTATTAAAAAACATAAACCACAATAACACATGTTGTCACGAAGAATATGATATAAATTAATAAATTATTTGAAAATAAAATTTAGACTTTATATTAAATATTATAGATTATTGTTGTTGTATCATCTATTTTCTCTTGTTTATTTAATTATATTTTTATATAATCCCTATTTAATTATATTTTAAAAATCCAACACAAAAATTAAGACTATTAATTATTTAAAGAGAATAATATTCATATTTTGATAATATAAAAATATTTATAATTAATGAATAATAATTGTTGATTTATTTTAATTATTTAATTTTAATTTTAAATTTAATTAAAATAATATATTTGAATTATTATGATATTCGATAAGTAAAATATTTTATTCCGTACATCAATAATATATATCGATTGATCTTTTATTTAAGTTCTTATAGTCAATAAATGAAATACAACTCCCAAAATCTATTAGATTGGGAATAGAAAGAAACCGAATTTATTGTATTGGAAAGCTGAGTGCGAAAATAGATAACAGTCATAAAAACATATCTTAATTTTGTTGGAGGGAGATTCCGGAGTATTGATATATAGTGTGGAATATCTGGTTCGAGAAAGGGACCGGATTGTTCGGTTCAAACTTGAACATGATCGTGGGTAAGCGTCTCACATGCAAGTTTGAGGGAAATATTGTAGTCACACTTAAGGGGAGTGTTGAAATACACAAGTGTGAGTAGGGGCGAAAACCTACTCCCTTGTAGAGAGAGATTTTAGGGATGCAATTTTACATCTCCTTCCGCTAGCCACAAACTTATAGAAATAATTGTGTTGATTTTTTGACTACTTAAGATTTTCGGTTAATAACTACATTAGGTTGAACTTAATTCCTATATTTTGAAGACATATTTTGTAAATAACAAATTGATTTATCTTTTTATAAATTTGTTAGTGGTTAAAAGGATTTTGGTACAGTTTCTCTCTTACTTTTGTTCCTACTTCTTTTTATATTATTCTACTTTATTAAAAAAAAAACATAAAGCACGATGACACATATTGTCACGAAGAATATGATATAAATTAATAAATTATATTAAATATTATAGATTATTGTTGTTGTATCATCTATTTTCTCTTGTTTATTTAATTATATTTTTATATAATCCCTATTTAATTATATTTTAAAAAAATCGAACACAAAAATTAAGACTATTAATTCTTTAAAAGAGAATAATATTCATATTTTAATAATATAAAAATATTTATACCGTTAATGAATAATAATTGTTGATTTATTTTAATTATTTAATTTTAATTTTAAATTTAATTAAAATAATATATTTGAATTATTATGATATTCGATAAGTAAAATATTTTATTCCGTACATCAATAATATATATCGATTGATCTTTTATTTAAGTTCTTATAGTCAATAAATGAAATACAACTCCCAAAATCTATTAGATTGGGAATAGAAAGAAACCGAATTTATTGTATTGGAAAGCTGAGTGCGAAAATAGATAACAGTCATAAAAACATATCTTAATTTTGTTGGAGGGAGATTCCGGAGTATTGATATATAGTGTGGAATATCTGGTTCGAGAAAGGGACCGGATTGTTCGGTTCAAACTTGAACATGATCGTGGGTAAGCGTGTCACATTAAAGTTTGAGGGGATTGTTCGGTTCAAACTTGAACATGATCGTGGGTAAGCGCCTCACATAAAATTGAGGGAATATTATAGTCACACTTAAGGAGTGTTGAAATACAATGTGAGTAGGAAAACCACTCTCCCTAGAGAGAGATTTTAGGATGCAATTTTACATCTCCTTCCGCTAGTACAAACTTATAGAAATAATTGTGTTGATTTTTTGACTACTTAAGATTTTCGGTTAATAACTACATTAGGTTTAACTTAATTCATATATTTTGAAGACATATTTTGTAAATAACAAATTGATTTATCTTTTATAAATTTGTTAGTGGTTAAAAGGATTTTGTACGTTTCTCTCTTACTTTTGTTCCTACTTTTTATATTATTCTACTTCATTAAAAAAAAAACATAACGATGACACATATTGTCACGAAGAATATGATATAAATTAATAAATTATTTGAAAACAAAATTTAGACTTTATATTAAATATTATAGATTATTGTTGTTGTATCATCTATTTTCTCTTGTTTATTTAATTATATTTTTATATAATCCATATTTAATTATATTTTAAAAATCGAACACAAAAATTAAGACTATTAATTCTTTAAAAGAGAATAATATTCATATTTTAATAATATAAAATATTTATACCGTTAATGAATAATAATTGTTGATTTATTTTAATTATTTAATTTTAATTTTAAATTTAATTAAAATAATATATTTGAATTATTATGATATTCGATAAGTAAAATATTTTATTCCGTACATCAATAATATATATCGATTGATCTTTTATTTAAGTTCTTATAGTCAATAAATGAAATACAACTCCCAAAATCTATTAGATTGGGAATAGAAAGAAACCGAATTTATTGTATTGGAAAGCTGAGTGCGAAAATAGATAACAGTCATAAAAACATATCTTAATTTTGTTGAGGAGATTCGAGTATTGATATATAGTGTGGAATATTAGAAAGGACGGATTGTTGGTTCAAACTTGAACATGATCGTGGGTAAGCGTGTCATTAAAGTTTGAGGATTGTTGGTTCAAACTTGAACATGATCGTGGGTAGCGTCTCACATTAAAGATTGAGGGAATATTATAGTCACACTTAAGGGGAGTGTTGAAATACACAAGTGTGAGTAGGGGCGAAAACCTACTCCCTTGTAGAGAGAGATTTTAGGGATGCAATTTTACATCTCCTTCCGCTAGCCACAAACTTATAGAAATAATTGTGTTGATTTTTTGACTACTTAAGATTTTCGGTTAATAACTACATTAGGTTTAACTTAATTCCTATATTTTGAAGACATATTTTGTAAATAACAAATTGATTTATCTTTTTATAAATTTGTTAGTGGTTAAAAGGATTTTGGTACAGTTTCTCTCTTACTTTTGTTCCTACTTCTTTTTATATTATTCTACTTTAAAAAAAAAACATAAAGCACGATGACACATATTGTCACGAAGAATATGATATAAATTAATAAATTATTTGAAAACAAAATTTAGACTTTATATTAAATATTATAGATTATTGTTGTTATCATCTATTTTCTCTTATTTATTTAATTATATTTTTATATAATCCCTATTTAATTATATTTTAAAAATCAACACAAAAATTAAGACTATTAATTCTTTAAAAGAGAATAATATTCATATTTTAATAAAATAAAAATATTTATACCGTTAATGAATAATAATTGTTGATTTATTTTAATTATTTAATTTTAATTTTAAATTTAATTAAAATAATATATTTGAATTATTATGATATTCGATAAGTAAAATATTTTATTCCGTACATCAATAATATATATCGATTGATCTTTTATTTAAGTTCTTATAGTCAATAAATGAAATACAACTCCCAAAATCTATTAGATTGGGAATAGAAAGAAAAATTTATTGTATTGGAGTGAGTCGAAAATAGATATGATCATAAAACATATCTTAATTTTGTTGGAGGAGATTCGAGTATTGATATATAGTGTGGAATATCTTTAGAAAGGACCGATTGTTCGGTTCAAACTTGAACATGATCGTAAGCGTGTCACATTAAAGTTTGAGGATTGTTGGTTCAAACTTGAACATGATCGTATAAGCGTCACATTAAAGATTGAGGGAATATTATAGTCACACTTAAGGAGTGTTGAAATACACAAGTGTGAGTAGGCGCGGCGAAAACCTACTCCCTTGTAGAGAGAGATTTTAGGGATGCAATTTTACATCTCCTTCCGCTAGCCACAAACTTATAGAAATAATTGTGTTGATTTTTTGACTACTTAAGATTTTAATAACTACATTAGGTTTAACTTAATTCCTATATTTTGAAGACATATTTTGTAAATAACAAATTGATTTATCTTTTTATAAATTTGTTAGTGGTTAAAAGGATTTTGGTACAGTTTCTCTCTTACTTTTGTTCCTACTTCTTTTTATATTATTCTACTTTATTAAAAAAAAAACATAAAGCACGATGACACATATTGTCACGAAGAATATGATATAAATTAATAAATTATTTGAAAACAAAATTTAGACTTTATATTAAATATTATAGATTATTGTTGTTGTATCATCTATTTTCTCTTGTTTATTTAATTATATTTTTATATAATCCCTATTTAATTATATTTTTAAAAAATCGAACACAAAAATTAAGACTATTAATTCTTTAAAAGAGAATAATATTCATATTTTAATAATATAAAAATATTTATACCGTTAATGAATAATAATTGTTGATTTATTTTAATTATTTAATTTTAATTTTAAATTTAATTAAAATAATATATTTGAATTATTATGATATTCGATAAGTAAAATATTTTATTCCGTACATCAATAATATATATCGATTGATCTTTTATTTAAGTTCTTATAGTCAATAAATGAAATACAACTCCCAAAATCTATTAGATTGGGAATAGAAAGAAACCGAATTTATTGTATTGGAAAGCTGAGTGCGAAAATAGATAACAGTCATAAAAACATATCTTAATTTTGATATATAGTGTGGAATATCTGGTTCGAGAAAGGGACCGGATTGTTCGGTTCAAACTCGAACATGATCGTGGGTAAGCGTCTCACATGCAAGTTTGAGGGAAATATTGTAGTCACACTTAAGGAGAGTGTTGAAATACACAAGTGTGAGTAGGGGCGAAAACCCACTTCCTTATAGAGAGATGTTAGGGATGCAATTTTACATCTCCTTCCGCTAGCCAAAAACATAGCCGCGAACTTATAGGAATAATTGTGTTGATTTTCTGACTACTTAAGATTTTCGTTTAATAACTACATTAGGTTTAACTTAATTCCTATATTTTGAAGACATATTTTGTAAATAACAAATTGGTTTATCTTTCTATAAATTTGTTAGTGGTTAAAAGGATTTTGGAACCGTTTCTCTCTTACTTTTGTTCCAACTTCTTATTATTCTACTTTATTAAAAAAAAAACATAAAGCACAATAACACATGTTGTCACGAAGAATATGATATAAAATAAATTATTTGAAAACAAAATTTAGACTTTATATTAAATATTATAGATTATTGTTGTTGTATCATCTATTTTCTCTTGTTTATTTAATTATATTTTTATATAATCCCTATTTAATTATATTTTAAAAAAATCGAACACAAAAATTAAGACTATTAATTCTTTAAAAGAGAATAATATTCATATTTTAATAATATAAAAATATTTATACCGTTAATGAATAATAATTGTTGATTTATTTTAATTATTTAATTTTAATTTTAAATTTAATTAAAATAATATATTTGAATTATTATGATATTCGATAAGTAAAATATTTTATTCCGTACATCAATAATATATATCGATTGATCTTTTATTTAAGTTCTTATAGTCAATAAATGAAATACAACTCCCAAAATCTATTAGATTGGGAATAGAAAGAAACCGAATTTATTGTATTGGAAAGCTGAGTGCGAAAATAGATAACAGTCATAAAAACATATCTTAATTTTGTTGGAGGGAGATTCCGGAGTATTGATATATAGTGTGGAATATCTGGTTCGAGAAAGGGACCGGATTGTTCGGTTCAAACTTGAACATGATCGTGGGTAAGCGTCTCACATTAAAGTTTGAGGGGATTGTTCGGTTCAAACTTGAACATGATCGTGGGTAAGCGTCTCACATTAAAGTTTGAGGGAAATATTATAGTCACACTTAAGGGGGAGTGTTGAAATACACAAGTGTGAGTAGGCGCGAAAACCTACTCCCTTGTAGAGAGAGATTTTAGGGATGCAATTTTACATCTCCTTCCGCTAGCCACAAACTTATAGAAATAATTGTGTTGATTTTTTGACTACTTAAGATTTTCGGTTAATAACTACATTAGGTTGAACTTAATTCCTATATTTTGAAGACATATTTTGTAAATAACAAATTGATTTATCTTTTATAAATTTGTTAGTGGTTAAAAGGATTTTGGCATTTCTCTCTTACTTTTGTTCCACGCCTTTTATATTATTCTACTTAAAAAAACATAAAACACGATGACACATATTGTCACGAAGAATATGATATAAATTAATAAATTATTTGAAAACAAAATTTAGACTTTATATTAAATATTATAGATTATTGTTGTTGTATCATCTATTTTCTCTTGTTTATTTAATTATATTTTTATATAATCCCTATTTAATTATATTTTTAAAAAATCGAACACAAAAATTAAGACTATTAATTATTTAAAAGAGAATAATATTCATATTTTAATAATATAAAAATATTTATACCGTTAATGAATAATAATTGTTGATTTATTTTAATTATTTAATTTTAATTTTAAATTTAATTAAAATAATATATTTGAATTATTATGATATTCGATAAGTAAAATATTTTATTGCGTACATCAATAATATATATCGATTGATCTTTTATTTAAGTTCTTATAGTCAATAAATGAAATACAACTCCCAAAATCTATTAGATTGAATAGAAAAAACCGAATTTATTGTATTGGAAATGAGTGCGAAAATAGATATGATATAAAAACATATCTTTATTTTGTTGGAGGAGATTCGGAGTATTGATATATAGTTGGAATATCTTGTTCGAAAAGGACGGATTATTCGGTTCAAACTTGAACATGATCGTGGGTAAGTGTCATAATAAAGTTTGAGGATTATTCGGTTCAAACTTGAACATGATCGTGGGTAAGCGTCTCACATTAAAGTTTGAGGAGTGTTGAAATACAAGTGTGTGAGGGGCGAAACCTACTCCTTGTAGAGAGAGATTTTAGGGATGCAATTTTACATCTCCTTCCGCTAGCCACAAACTTATAGAAATAATTGTGTTGATTTTTTGACTACTTAAGATTTTATTAATAACTACATTAGGTTTAACTTAATTCCTATATTTTGAAGACATATTTTGTAAATAACAAATTGATCTTTTTATAAATTTGTTAGTGGTTAAAAGGATTTTGTACAGTTTCTCTCTTACTTGTTCCTACTTTTATATTATTCTACTTTATTAAAAAACATAAAGCACGATGACACATATTGTCGAAGAATATGATATAAATTAATAAATTATATTAAATATTATAGATTATTGTTGTTGTATCATCTATTTTCTCTTATTTATTTAATTATATTTTTATATAATCCCTATTTAATTATATTTTAAAAATCGAACACAAAAATTAAGACTATTAATTCTTTAAAAGAGAATAATATTCATATTTTAATAATATAAAAATATTTATACGTTAATGAATAATAATTGTTGATTTATTTTAATTATTTAATTTTAATTTTAAATTTAATTAAAATAATATATTTGAATTATTATGATATTCGATAAGTAAAATATTTTATTCCGTACATCAATAATATATATCGATTGATCTTTATTTAAGTTCTTATAGTCAATAAATGAAATACAACTCCCAAAATCTATTAGATTGGGAATAGAAAGAAACCGAATTTATTGTATTGGAAAGTGAGAAAGAAAATAGATAACATCCATAAAACATATCTTAATTTTGTTGAGGGAGATTCGGAGTATTGATATAGTGTGGAATATCTAGTTTAGAAAGGACCGATTATTCGGTTCAAACTTGAACATGATCGTGGGTAAGCGTGTCACATTAAAGTTTGAGGGGATTGTTCGGTTCAAACTTGAACATGATCGTGGGTAAGCGTCTCACATTAAAGATTGAGGGAATATTATAGTCACACTTAAGGGGAGTGTTGAAATACACAAGTGTGAGTAGGGGCGAAAACCTACTCCCTTGTAGAGAGAGATTTTAGGGATGCAATTTTACATCTCCTTCCGCTAGCCACAAACTTATAGAAATAATTGTGTTGATTTTTTGACTACTTAAGATTTTCGCTTAATAACTACATTAGGTTTAACTTAATTCCTATATTTTGAAGACATATTTTGTAAATAACAAATTGATTTATCTTTTTATAAATTTGTTAGTGGTTAAAAGGATTTTGGTACAGTTTCTCTCTTACTTTTGTTCCTACTTCTTTATATTATTCTACTTTTTTAAAAAAAAAACATAAAGCACGATGACACATATTGTCACGAAGAATATGATATAAATTAATAAATTATATTAAATATTATAGATTATTGTTGTTGTATCATCTATTTTCTCTTGTTTATTTAATTATATTTTTATATAATCCCTATTTAATTATATTTTAAAAATCAATACAAAATTAAGACTATTAATTTTTAAAAGAGAATAATATTCATATTTTAATAATATAAAAATATTTATACCGTTAATGAATAATAATTGTTGATTTATTTTAATTATTTAATTTTAATTTTAAATTTAATTAAAATAATATATTTGAATTATTATGATATTCGATAAGTAAAATATTTTATTCCGTTATCAATATATATATATCGATTGATCTTTTATTTAAGTTCTTATAGTCAATAAATGAAATACAACTCCCAAAATCTATTAGATTGGGAATAGAAAGAAACCGAATTTATTGTATTGGAAAGCTGAGTGCGAAAATAGATAACAGTCATAAAAACATATCTTAATTTTGTTGGAGGGAGATTCCGAGTATTGATATATAGTGTGAATATTGTTGAGAAAGGGACCGATTGTTGGGTTCAAACTTGAACATGATCGTGTAAGTGTCACATTAAAGTTTGAGGATTGTTCGGTTCAAACTTGAACATGATCGTGGGTAAGCGTCACATTAAAGTTTGGGAATATTATAGTCACACTTAAGGGGGTGTTGAAATACACAATTGTGAGGCGAAACCTACTCCCTTGTAGAGAGAGATTTTAGGGATGCAATTTTACATCTCCTTCCGCTAGCCAAACTTATAGAAATAATTGTGTTGATTTTTTGACTACTTAAGATTTTAGCTTAATAACTACATTAGGTTTAACTTAATTCCTATATTTTGAAGACATATTTTGTAAATAACAAATTGGTTTATCTTTTTATAAATTTGTTAGTGGTTAAAAGGATTTTGGTACGCTTTCTCTTACTTTTGTTACTTCTTTTATATTATTCTACTTTAAAAAAAACATAAAGCACGATGACACATATTGTCACGAAGAATATGATATAAATTAATAAATTATATTAAATATTATAGATTATTGTTGTATCATCTATTTTCTCTTGTTTATTTAATTATATTTTATATAATCCCTATTTAATTATATTTTAAAAATCGAACACAAAAATTAAGACTATTAATTCTTTAAAAGAGAATAATATTCATATTTTAATAATATAAAAATATTTATACCGTTAATGAATAATAATTGTTGATTTATTTTAATTATTTAATTTTAATTTTAAATTTAATTAAAATAATATATTGAATTATTATGATATTCGATAAGTAAAATATTTTATTCCTACATCAATAATATATATCGATTGATCTTTTATTTAAGTTCTTATAGTCAATAAATGAAATACAACTCCCAAAATCTATTAGATTGGGAATAGAAAGAAACCGAATTTATTGTATTGAAAGTCGAAAAGTAAAATAGATTATCATAAAAACATATCTTAATTTTGATATATAGTGTGGAATATCCGTTCAGAAAGGGACGGATTGTTGATTCAAACTTGAACATGATCGTGGGTAAGCGTCTCACATGCAAGTTTGAGGGAAATATTGTAGTCACACTTAAGGGGAGTGTTGAAATACACAAGTGTGAGTAGGGGCGAAAACCCACTTCCTTATAGAGATGTTAGGATGCAATTTTACATCTCCTTCCGCTAGCCACATAAACTTATAGGAATAATTGTGTTGATTTCGACTACTTAAGATTTTCGTTTAATAACTACATTAGGTTTAACTTAATTCCTATATTTTGAAGACATATTTTGTAAATAACAAATTGGTTTATCTTTCTATAAATTTGTTAGTGGTTAAAAGGATTTTGGAATTTCTCTCTTACTTTTGTTCCAACTTCTATATTATTCTACTTTATTAAAAAAAAAAAAATACGATAACACATGTTGTCAATAAGAATATGATATAAAATAAATTATTTGAAAACAAAATTTAGACTTTATATTAGATATTATAGATTATTGTTGTTGTATCATCTATTTTCTCTTGTTTATTTAATTATATTTTTATATAATCCCTATTTAATTATATTTTTAAAAATCCAACACAAAAAATTAAGACTATTAATTTAAAAGAGAATAATATTCATATTTTGATAATATAAAAATATTTATACCGTTAATGAATAAAGTTGTTGATTTATTTTAATTATTTAATTTTAATTTTAAATTTAATTAAAATAATATATTTGAATTATTATGATATTCGATAAGTAAAATATTTTATTCGTACATCAATAATATATATCGGTTGATTTTATTTAAGTTCTTATAGTCAATAAATGAAATACAACTCCCAAAATCTATTAGATTGAGAATAGAAAGACATGAATTTCTTAATTTTGTTGGAGGGAGATTCGGAGTATTGATATATAGTGTGGAATATCTGTCTGAAACGGGACGATTGTTCGGTTCAAACTTGAACATGATCGTGGGTAAGCTGCCTCACATTAAAGTTTGAGGAAATATTATAGTCACACTTAAGGGAGTGTTGAATACATAAGTGTGGTAGGGCGAAAACCTACTCCCTTATAGAGAGATTTTAGGGATGCAATTTACATCTCCTTCCGCTAGCCACAAACTTATAGAAATAATTGTGTTGATTTTGACTACTTAAGATTTTCGGTTAATAACTACATTAGGTTGAACTTAATTCCTATATTTGAAGACATATTTTGTAAATAACAAATTGATTTATCTTTTTATAAATTTGTTAGTGGTTAAAAGGATTTTGTACAGTTTCTCTCTTACTTTTGTTCCACGTCTTTTATATTATTCTACTTTTATTAAAAACAAACATAAACACGATGACACATATTGTCACGAAGAATATGATATAAATTAATAAATTATTTGAAAACAAAATTTAGACTTTATATTAAATATTATAGATTATTGTTGTGTCATCTATTTTCTCTTGTTTATTTAATTATATTTTTATATAATCCCTATTTAATTATATTTTTAAAAATCGAACACAAAAATTAAGACTATTAATTTTAAAAGAGAATAATATTCATATTTTAATAATATAAAATATTTATACCGTTAATGAATAATAATTGTTGATTTATTTTAATTATTTAATTTTAATTTTAAATTTAATTAAAATAATATATTTGAATTATTATGATATTCGATAAGTAAAATATTTTATTCCGTACATCAATAATATATATCGATTGATCTTTTATTTAAGTTCTTATAGTCAATAAATGAAATACAACTCCCAAAATCTATTAGATTGGGAATGAAAGAAACCGAATTTATTGTATTGGAAAGTGAGGAAAATAGATACATCATAAAACATATCTTAATTTTGTTGAGGGAGATTCCGAGTATTGATATATAGTGTGGATATTTGAGAAACACACCATTTTGTCCCGTGTTTCTCAAATGTTCACTATATCAACATTGGTTCGAAAAGGAATCGATCGTTCAAACCGAACATGATCGTGTAAGCGTCTCACATGCAAGTTTGAGGAAATATTGTAGTCACACTTAGGAGTGTTGAAATACACAAGTGTGAGAAGTGTCATACCCCTAAATTTTGACCTAATATACCACCTTACATTTGCATCATCTGCATAACTAATTTCAAACAAAGATTGATCGAGTGTAGCATTCATGTCAAAGTAGGGTTTCATCAAATTTTCATCTGATCAAGTGCTAACCAATTAGGGTTTGAGATTTTCTCACCCATTTGATCTATCTTGATCAAATCTTCAACCTTAAACCTCGATATCAAATTTTCTCAGATCAATCGAGGATCGACCAATTGAGGGTTTGGTCTAGCATAGCATTCTCGATTTTTTGAGAAGTGAATGACTTTTTGGATAGAGATTGGTCATTATATCTTAGATACAACCTCTTGACCTAATTTCGGATCAAAACATCACATAGGTTCACAGAATTATCATCATTTTTTCGCATCTCGATGAAATTTCATCTCAAGGAAAAGTCAAACTTTGACTTTTGGTCAAATTTTTCAAAACAAAATTTTTCAATCATCAAAATACTTCAAATGATCCATCATGATCATAAAAATCAAAGAATTTGGAAAAGTCAACAAAAGTCAAAATTTCTATAACTTAGAAAAATTTCTAGTGTTGAAATTTCACATTTTTCCAAACTTCAAGCCATTTTTTCACCTAGTTCCAATTGGAATTTGAAAAACTCAAAACATGAAAGTTGTAGATCATGGAAAGATCTTTCCAAAATGTCCAAGAACTCTCAAATCCATGGAGTCTAGTTATACTTTTGAAATTGAAACATAAGGCTCCATGACACTTGATTTTCAAAGTTCAAAACATCAAATTATAGGTCATTTTGTGTTTTTTCTATTTAGACCACACACCTTGCCAAATGAGTCATCAAACTGATAAATATCAATGAGAAGTAATAATTGAAGATTGGATCAAGGTAATTTCTCACATGGTAAAAAGGAAGCTTCTTTTCAAAAGCCACTTTCTTTTACCCTTAAGCAATCCATGATTTATCCAATGCCATGTCCTTGTGCTAACATTTCAGACCTCTTGCCTATAAAAGGATGACCAATCCAAGAGAAATGCACACAAAGCATGTAAGAATCATGCTTTTCTTTCTCCAAAATCAAGACATGATAAACTTTGAAAAAACTTGCAATTACAAAATCGGAAAATCATGAAAGTCTTTGGTGTCAAACATGTATGATCATAATTAAACTTGTTACAAGCTTAAAATTAACCTGAACAAAGCTAAAACCAATTTTCATTTTCCATTTTTTCAAACTTGCAAAACGCCATGGAATTCGAACAGTTAGTTTGACCTTTGGTTTTGATCATCCATACACAATCCATAGACATCATAGATGATTCAAAACAAGAACAACAACCTGTAATACGATTTACACCAAATCCAGTTTCTATTTTCAACTGATGCAGGTCGATGGGCAGGATGAGCTAGCTTGATTCACAGCGATCGCAGCCATCCACAAAGCTTCCACATACATACCGGTGCTCAAATGATTGAGAAACAATAATCGGAAACACTTAAACCAAATCGATCTCAACTTTTCAGGTATGCATACGAACTGAGATATCATGATTCCTTACCATTTGAAAAAAGCTCACGGCCAATTGTTTTACACCCCTAACGAACATTAACCCTCAACAAAATCAAAAGAATCATTGAACAAACATCATTTAATTTGGATTCTTATTCACAGGGTTCTTCGTTTTCAGAAAATAAAACATGAGGTAATATAAATGAAATTAACATCTATCATGTTCGTGGTACAAAATCGATCAAGTTTGGTTTTTACATCATGCCATTTGGTTGAGAAACAAAGATTTTAGGTGAATTGGATTCGAAAATCAAAACATGCTCCGTAAATTCGCACGTGTTCTTCATTGTTCTTCATTTTAAAATTCAAATAATCCAACATGATATCAACGCGTGTCATTTTCCACTAACACATTCAAACGCGTTGGCCTAGTGGTTGTCCGCTTGCTTTAGTTCTTTCTGCCACGTGGTACACTCAAGGTCATGGGTTCAAACCCAGCAAGACCATTTTTCACTCTTTTTTCACAAAACTTCAATATTTTCATGTTTTTTATCAAACTTCAACAATTTTTTAACCAATAAAAACTTCTTTTGAGATGATTTTGCACACTTGTCATTTAATATATATATTTATGATTATGTCAAAAAATCCAAAAATATTTTCATCCGAAATTTTAATCGAGCCGAAAACGATGTTCGAACACTTTTTCAAACCTCCTTAAAGGTGAATTTTTCAAGTTTTCGACTTCGATTTTTTTTCAAAACTTCTCATAAATGAACCTCACACTTCAAAACATTTCAAAACATTTTCAAATCATTCTTCAAAACTTTTTTCATCAAAACTTGCATCTTTACCATAATCGATCCAATTCAAAACGATAAAATGAATTCGTTTTTCTCGAATTTCTCTCGATCATGGCGGCCCTTATGGTGTAAGTCCCAACCCTTATGTACATACTTAGCTTTATTTGTACATATTCAAAACATCTTTGTCAATATTCAAACATAAACAAATTTCTTTCATTTGTTTTCATTCGTTTGTCTACACGAATCCATTGGTTTTAAAGGAAGAATTCTCCCGAGTAAAACTTCTTTTCAAACCAATGGGCCTCCATCACTGTAAGTCCCATAACATTCTTTTTTATGTACATAATATTTCTTTGTATATATCAAACTTTTTTCAAACATTTTTTAAACAAACTTTTTATCTGTACATAACATAGATACTTTTTTTCAAAAATCTTTTATCTCGTACATAACAGTATACTCTTTCTTTGAAAATACTTTTACAGATAAACTTTGATCAATCATTTCTGTTTCATCAGTACATTTTACACTAAATACCATTGGTATTGAAAGGAGCATTATTCCCTGTGAAACTGCTTTCAAATCAATGGGCCTCCCTTACGGTGTAAGTCCCAACCCTCCTATGTACATCCATCTTGTCTCGTACATAAAACTCATTCATGTACATATTCATTTCCTTGTACGCAGTTCAAACTGTGAATAATCGTTATTTTGTTTCAAACGTTGTTTCACAGACACTTGTTTATATTTCATAAACTGCTGTAAATAAACATCATGCATTGTTTATATTTCCTTCATAAACTCCTGTGAATACATATCACACACACACACTGTTTATACAAACTGTCTAGTTATAACATAACAATTAGACTAATCAATAGGTTCCCACATTATAGCCTGCTTGGGCTTATACAAGACAACTCATCACCAGTTGAGTTTAGCCTCGCTGGGCTTCATACAAGATAACTTATCTCAGCATGGGTCAGCCTTCTCTTGGGCTTTGTACAAAGAAACTCTCCCACAGAGTTAGCCTCCGCTAGGCTTCATATAAGACAACACTCCCAGTTGAGTCGCCTCTTGGGCTTCGTTCAAAAGAACTCCTCATTGAGTTTAGCCTCTCTTGGGCATCATACAATGAAAGAGATAGGAAATCTCTTAACAGCCTCCTATTGGGCTTCCAATACAAAGAATCACCCGCGCTAAGATAGAACCCTGAAAGGATGGTTTCCCGGTGAAATCACTTTCAAATTCCCCAAAGAGTAAAATTTCCCGGTGAAATTGCTCTTATTCAGAAAAGGATGATTTCTCGGTGAAATCCTTTCAAGCCAAAGACAGCCATACCCTATAGCTTCTTGAGCTTCATCATAAGGACCCTCGATGACCCTCGGAATGCCTCCTCTTGGGCTAACAATACAAGGACCCATGGGCTTCTTAAAAGCATCCCTTTAATCCAATCAATTTCTCCTTGAGATTTAGATATCTATCATCTCTATGGAAGAAGTATCTCATCTATCACATCACATACAAAAAAAACTTTTCAAACTTTAAACTGTTTTCAAACAAAAACATCTCTTAACAGTAAGTGGTAACGCTTGTACACTCAAGCAAAACACCCAATACTTAAAGTTAAAAGATTCAATCATCTTTTTCAAACATCTTTCTTAAACATGTAAGTGGTAACGCTTGTATACTCAAGCAAAACACCTAATACTTACGAAAGATTTTAATCAATCAAACTTTTCAAAAATGTATGGATGAAATAGATTAGATACATTTTTCATTAAGATGACATTTGTCTGCTCTCTTACTAACATCCCGTTGCTTTTCCACTAGCATAAGTGGGAACTACGATTGCTCGACTTTCTCAACATCCTTTGAGAATACGTAGGCACAAGGTCTCATCCTTGACGAGCAAATTTCTATCTCCCTCGCACCAAACAAACCATAGAACCTCAGAGATCCGAGCTACAAATGCTCGATTCCCATTAGGATATATGCAGAAGATCCATAGATCTTTGCGAGCACAATAATAACAAACCTAGAAATCCCACATAATCTCTCTTAAAATCCAAAGGAGAAACTTTCCCAATCATAGAAATAGCAATTAAAACACACAACATATCAAATGTATTCATATAAAGTCAGATAACTACATATATTTAGGGTGCTCCATCTATTCCTTTATATACCAATCCCCTTACTCAGAATCTCCTCAATGCGTTATGTCTAGTTTGCGCTAGTCGTTACGCATACCAATATCAATTGAGGGTATTTCAACTTTCCCTTTTCATAATCATTAAATCATCTTTCTTGTGTTGAAAATAATAAAGCTTGATGCTCGCGCATCTTTATAAACAAATCAAAAGATTTAAATCGTTGCGTTGAAGATCCGAACTCACGTTCAAGATCCTCGCGTAGCTACCTTTTAATCGAACAGTATGAAACCCACTTCCTTAGTTTAATTTAGTTTGTAATTTTTATCATTTATTGTATCATTTGTGTGAGCAATGCTCCAACAAAAAACAATTGTTGTAATCTTCCTTCATTAATCAATAAAATTTGTGTTTTCCATCCAAATATTTGCCAGAAATATCTCGTTTAGCATAAATTCTTTGGAAATTTCTTTTCTTTACAATCATATTCATGCATCATACTTTGCATTTAAGTCTACCATCTAGAGTCTAATCATTCACAGTTTTGAACTGTCGCTTCCAGAGATAGAAAATTGTCAAGCTGTCGCGTCTTAGAGTTTCTCGACTGCGTCCGCAGCCAACTCGAACGTACGATACCAGATCAAAAAGAAGAAAAGTAATGGAGAATTTTGAGCAAGAAAACGTTGAACTCCGTAGTACGGTAACTACGCTACAAGAAGAAGTGGAGACTCACATCTTTGGTCAACTCGCCACACAGCGCAAAAGTCAACAACAAGATCAAGCAGTCATAACCAAATAGCAACGTCAGAGGATACTACTACTCCAGTTTCAGCTGTCGCAGTCAGTAGTTCACCTTTCAGCATGCCAGAGGGCTATCCATGGGAATGCCTTTAACTGCATTGAGTTCGCCAACCACTTCTTCAAACAACCTGCTTGAAATACCTACTTTGCAGCAAAACGCTACGTTCACTCCACAACGTGGAATAACTTTTCCACAAGTAACAATGTCGGTCTCTCAACCGATCATGTTGAATTCAGCTTCCGTAGTGCACACTACCACCGACGAAGAAGTTCATCACACTCCAGAAATAACGAACGCCGCGGGTTCAATGGAGAATCTTCAGGAACAACTCCTCAAAATGCAGCTTGAGATAAAACGATTCAAGGGAAGAATTGTTTGGGAAAAGCCCAGGATCTCGCTTAGTTCCTCGTAAAATACTGCGAAATTCAAAATCCCGGATTTTGAAAAGTACAAAGGAATTCTTGTCCTCGAGTCATCTTACAATGTATGCTAGGAAAATGTCTACGTACAATGAGGATCATCATAATTCATTACTTCGTGATAGTCTCACCGGTGCCGCACTGAAATGGTTCATGGGTTTAGACAAACACGAATATCCAATCATTCAACGACTTAGGTAAAGCCTTCAGCAAGAATACAAATTCAACTTGATATGGCTCCTGATAGGATCAACTCCGCTCCATGTCTCAAAAGGAAGAGAGACATTCAAGGAATATGCGCTAACGATGGAGGGAAATTCCGCCCAGTCAACCCGCCTTGGAAGAGAAAGAGATGACTAAGGTGTTCTTGAATACTCTAAACTCATTCTACTATGAGCGAATGATCACTAGCCCCGGTGACTTCAACGAAATGGTAAGAAGGGAATGCGACTAGAAGAAGGGGTTCGACAGGACGCCTAACCAAGGAAGTAGGATCTTCTAGTAATACCAAGAAAGTTGGAACCAGTTTCAAGGAAAAAGAACATGACGAGGAATGGTATCCCAGGGAAACCACGCAAGAATGTCATTCAACAACGATGTAGCTGCCATAGCGCCCGTCAACACAACTCAGGAATTGCTCCGCAATTTCAACAAAGTCAACAAACTCAACGCCTCGTCAATGGCTCGCAGTTTCACAACCAAAACAGACGCCTCGGGTCACTCTCGACCCATTCCCATGACGTACATACGTAACTTTACCTCGCGCTGTAGAAAGGAATCTAATACAGACAAGGTTACCACCTCCGGTCCCGAAAACTACCATGGTGGTACAAAGTCGACATGTCTTGCCCTTTTCACCAAGGGGCACCAAAGCCATGACCTTGAGCATCATAGCATCAAGGCGTAAGTACAAAGATTAGTGAAGGCTAATCTTCTTTCCTTCAGAAACACAAGTCCGAATGTGCAAGCCAATCCACTTCCCAGCCATAGTGGACACTCAGTGAATCTAATGCTAAGGAATACAGACAGGTACCTTGTCACAGACGTAAACTTAGTCAAAGGAAACTTGGTGCATCTTCATGAAGCATACAGTACCATGAGCACCTTCACTAAGCATGATTATGCAGCTTGCTATATCTGTTCCAAGAATATCCATGGATGTCCCACCATAAGAGCAGATATTCAGCATTTGTTAGACATTGGTGACCTAAATTACTGAAATAGAGATGACCATGACGTAAATACCATAGGGCATTTTCCGCATGAGCTTTTAGTCTCAGATATCAACTCGGAAAATCCCGAAGTAAACGTTGTGATCCCTTGTTTCAACATACCCGAGCATGTGGAGATCGCGTACAGTGGTTCCAACATTCCAACATCTCCTTTGGTAATTTGCCCACCGGTCCAAGCTCTGCAGTTCTACTAGAGCAATTCTCACCAAAGATAATGCAACCTTGATAGAGGATGGGAAGGAGAAACCCATGCCTACACTTCCAGCTAATGTCAATATAACAGAAATCGGACGAGTAACGCGAAGTGGACGAGTACACGCTCCATTGCCACCAAAATCGCCTTCAGCTCCTGTTGTTAAACAAAACCAAGTTAACATATCCTCTGAGAATCCTGCAACGATTCCCATTGTTAACCCAGGTACAAACATTGGTTCTACTGATGGAACCAACATCAACTCAGACTTTGACGAGATCCTGAAACTAATCAAGAAGAGCGAATATCGAGTCGTAGACCAATTGATGCAGACTCCTTCAAAAATTTCAATACTGTCTTTACTCCTAACTCAAGCTCACCGAGAAGCTTGATGAGAGTACTGAACCAGCTTATGGATCACGATGTGACTACAGACCAATTTGGAGGGATCGTCTCCAACATAACAGCCTGCAACAATCTGAGTTTTAGTGACGAAGAACTTCCGGAAGAAGGGAAAGATCACAACTTGGCCTTGCACATCTCGATGATTTGCCAGTCAGATTCCCTATCCAATGTATTGGTGGATACAGGTTCGTCTTTAAATGTAATGCCAAAACGATTGCTCGCTCGTTTTTACAAAGGAACGCCAATGAAGTTCAACGACATCATAGTAAGAGCTCGATGGATCGAGAAAGTCA
This sequence comes from Vicia sativa, assembly GCA_021764765.1. Classification (NCBI taxonomy): domain Eukaryota; kingdom Viridiplantae; phylum Streptophyta; class Magnoliopsida; order Fabales; family Fabaceae; genus Vicia; species Vicia sativa. The sequence goes on from CM038796.1 coordinate 201,420,535, forward strand.
GTTATTGAAGTTGATCTCCAATGACAATTGGCCCTCACACTTTCAAAATTACGTTCCAAGTCATGGACGTACCAGCCATGTATAGTTGCTTGCTAGGAAGACTTGGATCCACGATGAGGGCAGTAACTTCACTTCCATCGAAATTAAAATTCACAGTAAATGGAAAGTTGGTGACCATCAGCGTGAACAAGCTTTACTTGTAAGTCATCATCCGCTTCCTTCATCACTCGCTAATGACATCTGAAACAGAGATTCTACTAAAAATAGATCATCTATCTCTTCGTATAAAGAAGCGGCACAAATGGTGAAAGATGGCAATACTCGAGGATGGGGACAAGTTATCAAACCTGTCAAGAATGAAACGAAGCCGACTCGGGTTCACACCCGTATTCTACAAAAAACAAGAGAAGATGAAGCACTTATTAAGGAAGTATTTCACAGCGGAGGTTTCTTAAACCCTGTTCCGCAAGAGGTTAATGTTGTAACCATTGAAGAGGATGAAGATGATCCATCTGAATCTGAAGAATGGAGCACTTATTTGAATAGCCCTGAATATGTGTCTCAAGAGGAATCATATGCACCGACTGATCAATTCAAAGACATGTCCCGCAAGAATAACATGAAAATCCACCATCCGTCAAATTTGGGATACCTTGGGAGAACCAAGGCAAATACGACTACATGGTGAAATACTCTGCGCCAGAAAGCTCAAAATCCGGATTGAAGATATCCAACCACAGGATGGGGTGATGACTGACTACCCTAGTCAATCGTAAGAGGAATAACTGCCTCTCAAACTAATCAACAGATCGAGGTCCCAAATGAAGATCTCTGTTTCAACACGTCTGTGGATTTCACCAAGCCAGATCCTGGTTACCACTACATCAACATGATCACTGAAGATCAAGAGTATGATTCAGGATACGATGCGGAAAGTGTCGCTGACAACGAGTCTCTTCATTCAAGACCGGAAGGAACATCCCCAGTATTCAACACAAAGATCAACAGGAAGTACAAAGGCTATCTCTCATACTTCCCGATCTGTTAATCAAGAAGATCGCTTTAGCAGCACCAAAGGCAAAGGCCATCGTCAGAGTCCTCAAAGCCCCGCCCAGAATCAAAGTTTACTCAGGGTTAAACCAAGCGGAAAATTACCCGAGTACCTCGACTTCAAGGAGTTCGTCATATTGGAACCCGTTGAAGTTAGGACTAATGTTCATAGCTCTAAGTAGTTTATCTTTGCTTTTTGTTTTGAACTCTCGCTTCGCCCAAAGCGAAGAGATGTTTTATAGGGTTTAGCTTTTAAATAATTTCTCTTTGTCTTGCCCAAGACAAATGAGTTTGTATTTTAGGGCCCTGTTCATATTGTGAAACATAAATAAAATGCGTTGTTTTGTTTCCACTCTCTGTGTTTATTTTCATTTTTACCCTTTTCTGGAAATGATAATCCTAAAAAACACAAAAAAAAAAATCATAATGAAAAAATTAATCTGCAACACTTTCACAAAAAAAAATGATGATAAAAACTTTTTAATCAAACATAAATCAAAAATGCAGATTAAACAAATGGACAAACCCATTGAAAGCAGAACTCTACGCCTCTTCTCAACTTTGAAACTCGTGAATTACCGAAAAGAAGTTGAAGAAGAGATCCCGATGAGATTTCTAGATCGCTAAACACGAGAGTACCCACTGGCATCGTGACAAGGATAAGAAAACTCTAAGGAGGCTTTCCAGGAATTTCTTCCTCAATGAAGATATTCTATACAAAAGAAACTTCGACATGGTTCTGCTCAGATGCCGATGACAAGAAGCGCATTACGATCATCCATGAAGTGCATGAAGGGTCCTTTGGAACCCATTCAAATGGGCATGCAATGTCCAGAAAGATCTTAAGAGCAGGATACTATTGGATAACAATGGAATCTGATTGCTGCAAACACGTTAAAAGATGTCACAAGTGCCAGATCTACGCAGATAAGATCCATGTGCCCGACTACTCAACGTTCTCTCCTCTCCGTGGCCTTTCTCCATGTGGGGCATTGACATGATTGGAATGATTGAACCAAAAGCGTCCAACGGACATCGCTTCATTCTAGTGGCTATTGATTACTTCACCAAATGGGTCGAAGCAGCATCTTACGCCAACGTCACAAGACAAGTGGTTGTGAGGTTCATCAAGAACAACCTCATTTGCCGATATGGAATTCCAAGTAAGATCATTACTGACAATGGATCAAACTTGAACAACAAAATGATGAAAGAACTGTGTGAGGAATTCAAGATCGAGCATCATAACTCGTCTCCTTACCGGCCAAAGATGAACGCGTTGAAGCAGCCAACAAGAACATCAAAAAGATCGTCCAGAAAATGGTCATCACTTACAAAGACTGGCATGAAATGCTGCCATTTGCTCTGCATGGGTATCGTACTTCAGTACGCACTTCAACAGGGGCAACTCCTTTTTCTCTAGTATACGGCATGGAAGCAGTGCCCTCTGAGAAGTTGAGATCCTGGCCAATGA
>CM038796.1:201423158-201471306 GCA_021764765.1 Vicia sativa
CTTAAGATTTTCTAAGTTAATAACTACATTAGGTTTAACTTAATTCTATATTTTGAAGACATATTTGTAAATAACAAATTGATTTATCTTTTTATAAATTTGTTAGTGGTTAAACGGATTTTGGTACAGTTTCTCTACTTTTGTTCCTACTTCTTTTATATTATTCTACTTTATTAAACATAAAGCACGATGACACAAATTATTTGAAAACAAAATTTAGACTTTATATTAAATATTATAGATTATTGTTGTTGTATCATCTATTTTATTTATTTAATTTATATTTTTATATAATCCCTATTTAATTATATTTTTAAAAAATCAACACAAAAATTAAGACTATTAATTTTAAAAGAGAATAATATTTATATTTTGATAATATAAAAATATTTATACCGTTAATGAATAATAATTGTTGATTTATTTTAATTATTTAATTTTAATTTTAAATTTAATTAAAATAATATATTTGAATTATTATGATATTCGATAAGTAAAATATTTTATTCAGACATCAATAATATATATCGATTGATCTTTATTTAAGTTCTTATAGTCAATAAATGAAATACAACTCCAAAATCTATTAGATTGGGAATAGAAAGAAACCAATTTATTGTAATAAAAGTGAGAAATAGATACGCCAAATATAAAACATATCTTATTTTGTTAAGGAGATTCTGAGTATTGATATATAGTATGGAATATTTGTGAGAAATACACCATTTTGTCCTTTTAAGGTGTTTTCACAAATGTTCCTACACTATATAATAATACCGGCTCGAGAAAGTGGATCGGAGTTCAAACTTGAACGTGATCGCAGTGAAGTTAAAGGAAAACCCACCCCTTTATGTGTAGAGATTTTAGATGCAATTTTACATCTCCTCCGCTTAGCCACAAACTTATAAGAATAATTGTGTTGATTTTCTGACTACTTAAGATTTTCGTTAATAACTACATTAGGTTTAACTTAATTCTATATTTTGAAGACATATTTGTAAATAACAAATTGGTTTATCTTTCTATAAATTTGTCGCTGGTTAAAAGGATTTGGTACGCTTTCTCTTTACTTTTGTTCCAACTTCTTTTTATATTATTCTACTTTATTAAAAACATAAAGCACGATGACACATATTGTCAGAATATGATATAAATTAATAAATTATTTGAAAACAAAATTTAGACTTTATATTAAATATTATAGATTATTGTTGTTGTATCATCTATTTTCTTATTTATTTAATTATATTTTTATATAATCCCTATTTAATTATATTTTGATAAAATCCACACAAAATTAAGATATTAATTATTTAAAAGAGAATAATATTGATTTTTGATAATATAAAAAATTTATACCGTTAATGAATAATAATTGTTGATTTATTTTAATTATTTAATTTTAATTTTAAATTTAATTAAAATAATATATTTGAATTATTATGATATTCGATAAGTAAAATATTTTATTCCGACATCAATAATATATATGATTGATCTTTTATTTAAGTTTTATAGTCAATAAATGAAATACAACCCCAAAATCTATTAGATTGGGAATAGAAAGAAACCAATTTATTGTATTGGAGTCGAAAAGTAAATAGATACTACTAAAAACATATCTTAATTTTGTCGGAGTTGATATATAGTATGGATATTTGTGGAAACACACCATTTGTGTGTGTTTCTCACAAATGTTCCTACACTATATATCAATACTGCCCGAGAAAGGGACCTGATTGTTTTGCCCAAACTTGAACATGATCAGCAAGTTGCAAGCCTCACAAATGAGGGGAATATTGTAGTCACACTATGAGTGTTAAATACACAAGTGAGTAGGGCGAAAACCCACTCCTTATAGTAGAGATTTTAGGCATGCAATTTTATATCCTCCTCCGCTAGCCACAAACTTATAAGAATAATTGTGTTGATTTCCGACTACTTAAGATTTTCAGTTAATAACTACATTAGGTTTAACTTAATTCCTATATTTTGAAGACATATTTTGTAAATAACAAATTGGTTTATCTTTCTATAAATTTTATAGGATGATCATAGCTTTCTCTTACTTTTGTTCCAACCTCTTTTTATATTATTCTACTTTATTAAAACATAAAGCACGATGACACATATTGTCACGAAGAATATGATATAAATTAATAAATTATTGAAAACAAAATTTAGACTTTATATTAAATTTTATTATTGTTGTTGTATCATCTATTTTCTTTATTTATTTAATTATATTTTATATAATCCCTATTTAATTATATATTTTATAAAATCCACACAAAAATTAAGACTATTAATTATTTAAGAGAATAATATTATTATTTTGATAATATAAAAAAATTTATAATTAATGAATAATAATTGTTGATTTATTTTAATTATTTAATTTTAATTTTAAATTTAATTAAATAATATATTTGAATTATTATGATATTCGATAAGTAAAATATTTTATTCAGCATATCAATAATATATATCGATTGATCTTTATTATAGTCAATAAATGAAATCAAAAATATTAGATTAATAAGAACTGAATTTATTGATCAGAAACATTCAAATTTATGGAGATCTTATAATGATATTAGTTTGTTGGAGAGATTCCGAGTAATGATATATAGTGTGAACATCCTGTTCGAGGAGGACCGGATTGTCCTGGCTCAAACTCAATATGATCGGAAAGTGGCCTCATTAAAAGTTCGAGGAATATTGTAGTCACACTTAAGGGAATTGTTGAAATACACAAGTCATGGTGGAAGGGCGAAAACCAACTCCCTATAGAGAGATTTTAGGGATGCAATTTTACATCTCTCCTTCCACAGCCACAAACTTATTAAAGGAATAATTGTGTTGATTTTGACTACTTAAGATTTTCGGTTAATAACTACATTAGGTTTAACTTAATTCCTATATTTGAAGACATTGTTTAAATAATAAATTGATTTATCTTTTATAAATTTGTTATGGTTAAAAGGATTTTGGTACGCTTTCTCTTTACTTTTTGTTCTTACTTTTTATATTATTCTACTTTATTAAAAAACATAAAGCACATGACACATATTGTCACGAAGAATATGATATAAATTAATAAATTATTTGAAAACAAAATTTAGACTTTATATTAAATATTATAGATTATTGTTGTTGTATCATCTATTTTCTCTTATTTATTTAATTATATTTTTATATAATCCCTATTTAATTATATTTTTAAAAATCAACACAAAAATTAAGACTATTAATTATTTAAAAGAGAATAATATTGATATTTTGATAATATAAAAAATTTATACCGTTAATGAATAATAATTGTTGATTATTTTAATTATTTAATTTTAATTTTAAATTTAATTAAATAATATATTTGAATTATTATGATATTCGATAAGTAAAATATTTTATCCGTACATCAATAATATATATCGATTGATCTTTTATTTAAGTTCTTATAGTCAATAAATGAAATACAACTCCCAAAATCTATTAGATTGGGAATAGAAAGAAACCAAATTTATTGTATTGGAAAGTCGAGTGCGAAAATAGATAAATACCATAAAACATATCTTAATTTTGTTGAGGGAGATTCGATTATTGATATATAGTGGAATATTTGTGAGAAACACACCATTTGTTCGTGTTTCTAAAATGTTCCTACACTATATATATCAATAAGCGAGAAAGGGACCTGATTGTTTTCCCAAACTTGAACGTGATCGTGGGTAAGCTGCCCACATGCAAGTTTGAGGAATATTGTAGTCACACTTGAGGTGAAATACAAGTAGGGGGCGAAACCCACTTTATAGAGATTTTAGGGATGCAATTTACATCTCCTTCCGCTAGCCACAAACTTATTTAATAATTGTGTTGATTTTCCGACTACTTAAGATTTTCTTAAGTTAATAACTACATTAGTTTAACTTAATTCCTATATTTTGAAGACATATTTTGTAAATAACAAATTGGTTTATCTTTCTATAAATTTGTTATGGTTAAAAGGATTTTGGTACGCTTTCTCTCTACTTTTGTTCCAACTTCTTTTATATTATTCTACTTTATTAAAAACATATAATGGCGATGACATATTGTCACGAAGAATATGATATAAATTAATAAATTATTTGAAAACAAAATTTAGACTTTATATTAAATATTATAGATTATTGTTGTTGTATCATCTATTTTCTCTTATTTATTTAATTATATATTTATATAATCCCTATTTAATTATATTTTATAAAATCCAACACAAAAATTAAGACTATTAATTATTTAAAAGAGAATAATATTGATATTTTGATAATATAAAAATTTTTATACCGTTAATGAATAATAATTGTTGATTTATTTTAATTATTTAATTTTAATTTTAAATTTAATTAAAATAATATATTTGAATTATTATGATATTCGATAAGTAAAATATTTTATTCCTCGTACATCAATAATATATATAGATTGAATTTTATTTAAGTTTTATTTAAGTTCCCAAAATCTATTAGATTGGGAATAGAAAGAAACCAATTATTGTATAAGTTCGAAAAGTAAAATAGATAACAACCATAAAACATATCTTAATTTTGTTGGAAAGATTCTGGAAGATTGATAGATATGATTGTGAGAAACACACCATTTGTCCTGAGGTTTAAAACGTTTACACTATATCAATATTGCCGAGAAAGTGGAGATATTTCGTTCAAATTGAACATTGATCATGGTGTCAGCTTGTTTCTCAAAAAATGTCCCTGTTACTCATATATCACCGCTCGAGAAAGGGACAGATTGTTCTTCAAACTTGAACATGATCGTAAAAGCGCTCACATACAAGTTGAGAATATTGTAGTCACACTTAAGAGGAGTGTTGAAATACACAAGTAGTAGGGTGGAAAAAACCCACTTTACAGTAGAGAGTTTTAGGTATGCAATTTTATCTCCTTCCGCTAACAAACTTATAGGAATAATTGTGTTGATTTTCCGACTACTTAAGATTTTCTGTTAATAACTACATTAGTTTAACTTAATTCCTATATTTTGAAGACATATTTTGTAAATAACAAATTGGTTTATCTTTCTATAAATTTGTTAGTGGTTAAAAGGATTTTGGTATGTTTCTCTTACTTTTGTTCCAACTTTTTATATTATTCTACTTTTATTAAAAAAATAATAAAGCACGATGACACATATTAATGAAGAATATGATATAAATTAATAAATTATTTGAAAACAAAATTTAGACTTTATATTAAATATTATAGATTATTGTTGTTGTATCATCTATTTCTCTTATTTATTTAATTATATTTTTATATAATCCTATTTAATTATATTTTATAAATCCAACACAAAAATTAAGACTATTAATTATTTAAAAGAGAATAATATTGATATTTTGATATAATATAAAAAATTTATACCGTTAATGAATAATAATTGTTGATTTATTTTAATTATTTAATTTTAATTTTAAATTTAATTAAAATAATATATTTGAATTATTATGATATTCGATAAGTAAAATATTTTATTCCGTACATCAATAATATATAGATTGATCTTTATTTAAGTTCTTATAGTCAATAAATGAAATACAACTCCCAAATATATTAGATTGGGAATAGAAAGAAACCGAATTTATTGTATCGAAAATGATCATAAAACATATCTAATTTAGATTCTGATTATTGATATATTGTGAGAAACACACCATTTTGTCCCGTGTTTCTTTAAATGTTCTACACTATATATCAATACTGTCGGAAAGGGACCGATTGTTCGGGTTCAAACCTGAACATGATTCATGTCGTCTCACATGCAAGTTTGAGGGGAATATTGTAGTCACACTTAAGGGGAGTGTTGAAATACACAAGTGTGAGTAGGGGCGAAAACCCACTCCCTTATAGAGAGATTTTAGGATGCAATTTTACATCTCCTTCCGCTAGCCACAAACTTATAAGAATAATTGTGTTGATTTTCTGACTACTTAAGATTTTCGGTTAATAACTACATTAGGTTTAACTTAATTCCTATATTTTGAAGACATATTTTGTAAATAACAAATTGGTTTATCTTTCTATAAATTTGTTTGGTTAAAAGGATTTTGGCATGCTTTCTCTTACTTTTGTTCCAACTTCTTTTTATATTATTCTACTTTATTAAAAAAAAACATAAAGCACGATGACACATATTGTCACAAGAATATGATATAAATTAATAAATTATTTGAAAACAAAATTTAGACTTTATATTAAATATTATAGATTATTGTTGTTTATCATCTATTTTCTTTATTTATTTAATTATATTTTATATAATCCCTATTTAATTATATTTTTATAAAATCCACACAAAAATTAAGACTATTAATTATTTAAAAGAGAATAATATTATATTTTGATAATATAAAAAATTTATACCTTAATGAATAATAATTGTTGATTTATTTTAATTATTTAATTTTAATTTTAAATTTAATTAAAATAATATATTTGAATTATTATGATATTCGATAAGTAAAATATTTTATTCCGTACATCAATAATATATATAGATTGATCTTTATTTAAGTTTTATAGTCAATAAATGAAATACAACTCCCAAAATCTATTAGATTGGGGAAAGAAACCAATTTATTGTATTGAAAAGTGAGTTAAAATAGATAAAATATAAACATATCTTAATTTTGTTGGAGGAGATTCCGATATTGATATAGTAGGATATTGTGAGAAACACACCATTTGTCTCCCGTGTGTTTCTCACAATGTACACACTATATCATCGCCTTCAGAAAGGGACCGGATTGTTCTTCAAACTTGAAGTCGAATAATAAGTATAGGTGAAAACCCACCTATAGAGAGAGTTTTAGGATGCAATTTTACATCTCCTTCCGCTAGCCACAAACTTATAAGAATAATTGTGTTGATTTTCCGACTACTTAAGATTTTCGGTAAATAATACATAATTAGGTTTAACTTAATTCCTATATTTTGAAAACATATTTTGTAAATAACAAATTGGTTTATCTTTCTATAAATGTTAGTGGTTAAAAGGATTTTGGTACGTTCTCTCTTACTTTTGTTCCAACTTTTTTATATTATTCTACTTTATTAAAAATAAAGCACGATGACACATATTGTCACGAAGAATATGATATAAATTAATAAATTATTTGAAAACAAAATTTAGACTTTATATTAAATATTATAGATTATTGTTGTTGTATCATCTATTTTCTTATTTATTTAATTATATTTTTATATAATCCCTATTTAATTATATTTTTATAAAATCCACACAAAAATTAAGACTATTAATTATTTAAAAGAGAATAATATTCATATTTTGATAATATAAAAAATTTATATTAATGAATAATAATTGTTGATTTATTTTAATTATTTAATTTTAATTTTAAATTTAATTAAAATAATATATTTGAATTATTATGATATTCGATAAGTAAAATATTTTATTCCGTACATCAATAATATATATCGATTGATCTTTTATTTAAGTTCTTATAGTCAATAAATGAAATACAACTCCCAAAATCTATTAGATTGGGAATAGAAAGAAACCAATTGTATTGGAAAGTCGAAAGTAAAATAGATAACATCATAAAACATATCTTAATTTTTTGAGGGAGATTCCGAGTATTGATATATAGTGTGGAATATCCGTTCGAAAGTAAACACTGATTCTTGGCTCAAACTTTGAACATGATCGTGGGTGTCCCTCACATTAAAGTTTGAGGAATATTGTAGTCACACTTAGGAATCTGTGAAATACACAGTGTGAGTAGGCGAAAACCCACTCCTTATAGAGAGATTTTAGGGATGCAATTTTACATCCTCCGCTAGCCACAAACTTATAGGAATAATTGTGTTGATTTTTTGACTACTTAAGATTTTCTAAATAATTACATTAGGTTTAACTTAATTCCTATATTTTGAAGACATATTTTGTAAATAACAAATTGGTTTATCTTTTAAAAAGGATTTTGTACAGTTTCTCTTACTTTGTTCCAACTTTTTATATTATTCTACTTTATTAAAAAAAACATAAAGCACGATGACACATATTGTCACAAGAATATGATATAAATTAATAAATTATTTGAAAACAAAATTTAGACTTTATATTAAATATTATAGATTATTGTTGTTGTATCATCTATTTTCTTATTTATTTAATTATATTTTTATATAATCCCTATTTAATTATATTTTTATAAAATCCAACACAAAATTAAGACTATTAATTATTTAAAAGAGAATAATATTCATATTTTGATAATATAAAAAATTTATACCGTTAATGAATAATAATTGTTGATTTATTTTAATTATTTAATTTTAATTTTAAATTTAATTAAAATAATATATTTGAATTATTATGATATTCGATAAGTAAAATATTTTATTCCTACATCAATAATATATATCGATTGATCTTTATTTAAGTTCTTATAGTCAATAAATGAAATACAACTCCCAAAATCTATTAGATTGGGAATAGAAAGAAACCAAATTTATTGTATTGGAAAGTCGAAAGTAAAATAGATAATACCATAAAAAATATATCTTAATTTTGTTGGAGGGAGATTCTGAGTATTGATATATAGTGGATATTTGTGAGAACACACCATTTTGTCCCGTGTGTTTCTACAAAATGTTCCTACACCATATATCAACACTGGTTCGAGAAAGGGACAGATTGTTCGGTTCAAACTTGAACATGATCGTGGTGTCATCTCACATGCAAGTTTGAGGGAATATTGTAGTCACACTTAAGGGAGTGTTGAATACACAAGTGAGTAGGCGAAACCACCCCTTATGAGAGATTTTAGGATGCAATTTTACATCTCCTCCGCTAGCCACAAACTTATAGGAATAATTGTGTTGATTTTTTGACTACTTAAGATTTTCGGTTAATAACTACATTAGGTTTAACTTAATTCTATATTTTGAAGACATATTTTGTAAATAATAAATTGATTTATCTTTTTATAAATTTGTTAGTGGTTAAAAGGATTTTGCACAGTTTCTCTCTTACTTTTGTTCCTACTTTTTATATTATTCTACTTTATTAAAAAAAATAAAGCACATGACATATTATCACTAAGAATATGATATAAATTAATAAATTATTTGAAAACAAAATTTAGACTTTATATTAAATATTATAGATTATTGTTGTTGTATCATCTATTTTCTCTTATTTATTTAATTATATTTTATATAATCCCTATTTAATTATATTTTTAAAAATCCAACACAAAAATTAAGACTATTAATTATTTAAAAGAGAATAATATTGATATTTTGATAATATAAAAAATTTATACCGTTAATGAATAATAATTGTTGATTTATTTTAATTATTTAATTTTAATTTTAAATTTAATTAAAATAATATATTTGAATTATTATGATATTCGATAAGTAAAATATTTTATTCTACATCAATAATATATATCGATTGATCTTTTTTAAGTTCTTATAGTCAATAAATGAAATACAACTCCCAAAATCTATTAGATTGGGAATAGAAAGAAACCGAATTTATTGTATTGGAAAGTCGAAGTAAAATAGATAACAACCATAAAAACATATTTAATTTTGTTGAGGAGATTCTGAGTATGATATAGTGTGGATATTTAGGAAACACCATTTTGTCCCGTGTGTTTCTCACAAATGTTCACACATATATCAATCGATTCGAGAAAGGGACCGGATTGTTTCGGTTCAAACTTGAACATGACGGGTAAGCGTCTCACATGCAAGTTTGAGGAATATTGTAGTCACACTTAGGGAGGTTGAAATCACAAGTGTGAGTAGGGTGAAACCCACTCCTATATAGAGATTTTAGGGATGCAATTTTACATCTCCTTCCGCTAGCCACAAACTTATAAGAATAATTGTGTTGATTTTCCGACTACTTAAGATTTTCGGTTAATAACTACATTAGGTTTAACTTAATTCCTATATTTTGAAGACATATTTTGTAAATAACAAATTGGTTTATCTTTCTATAAATTTGTTAGTGGTTAAAAGGATTTTGGTACGCTTCTCTTACTTTTGTTCCAACTTTTATATTATTCTACTTTATTAAAAAATAAAACACAATGACACATATTGTCAAGAAGAATATGATATAAATTAATAAATTATTTGAAAACAAAATTTAGACTTTATATTAAATATTATAGATTATTGTTGTTGTATCATCTATTTTCTCTTATTTATTTAATTATATTTTATATAATCCCTATTTAATTATATTTTATAAAATCCACACAAAATTAAGACTATTAATTATTTAAAAGAGAATAATATTATATTTTGATAATATAAAAAAATTTATACCGTTAATGAATAATAATTGTTGATTTATTTTAATTATTTAATTTTAATTTTAAATTTAATTAAAATAATATATTTGAATTATTATGATATTCGATAAGTAAAATATTTTATTCCGTACATCAATAATATATATCGATTGATCTTTTATTTAAGTTCTTATAGTCAATAAATGAAATACAACTCCCAAAATCTATTAGATGGGAATAGAAAGAAACCGAATTTATTGTATTTGTCGAAAAGTAAAATAGATAATACTATAAAAACATATCTTAATTTTGTTGGAGGGAGATTCCGGAGTATTGATATATAGTGTGGAATATTTGTGAGAAACACACCATTTTGTCCCGTGTGTTTCTCACAAATGTTCCTACACTATATATCAATACTGGTTCGAGAAAGGGACTGGATTGTTCGGTTCAAACTTGAACATGATCGTGGGTAAGCGTCTCACATGCAAGTTTGAGGGGAATATTGTAGTCACACTTAAGGGGAGTGTTGAAATACACAAGTGTGAGTAGGGGCGAAAACCCACTCCCTTATAGAGAGATTTTAGGCATGCAATTTTACATCTCCTTCCGCTAGCCACAAACTTATAGGAATAATTGTGTTGATTTTCTGACTACTTAAGATTTTCGGTTAATAACTACATTAGGTTTAACTTAATTCCTATATTTTGAAGACATATTTTGTAAATAACAAATTGGTTTATCTTTCTATAAATTTGTTAGTGGTTAAAAGGATTTTGGTACAGTTTCTCTCTTACTTTTGTTCCAACTTCTTTTTATATTATTCTACTTTATTAAAAAAAAAACATAAAGCACGATGACACATATTGTCACGAAGAATATGATACAAATTAATAAATTATTTGAAAACAAAATTTAGACTTTATATTAAATATTATAGATTATTGTTGTTGTATCATCTATTTTCTCTTATTTATTTAATTATATTTTTATATAATCCCTATTTAATTATATTTTTATAAAATCCAACACAAAAATTAAGACTATTAATTATTTAAAAGAGAATAATATTCATATTTTGATAATATAAAAAAATTTATACCATTAATGAATAATAATTGTTGATTTATTTTAATTATTTAATTTTAATTTTAAATTTAATTAAAATAATATATTTGAATTATTATGATATTCGATAAGTAAAATATTTTATTCCGTACATCAATAATATATATCGATTGATCTTTTATTTAAGTTCTTATAGTCAATAAATGAAATACAACTCCCAAAATCTATTAGATTGGGAATAGAAAGAAACCGAATTTATTGTATTGGAAAGTCAATGTAATAGATAACCATAAAACATATCTTAATTTTGTTAGGGAGATTCGATATCTTAATTTTGTTGGAGGAGATTCCGGAGTATTGATATATAGTGTGGAATATCTGGTTCGAGAAAGGGACCGGATTGTTCGGTTCAAACTTGAACATGATCGTGGGTAAGCGCCTCACATTAAAGTTTGAGGGAATATTGTAGTCACACTTAGGTGTTGAAATACACAAGTGTAGTAGTAAAAACCCACTCCCTATAGAGAGATTTTAGGATGCAATTTTACATCTCCTTCCGCTAGCCACAAACTTATAGAATAATTGTGTTGATTTTTGACTACTTAAGATTTTCTTAATAACTACATTAGGTTTAACTTAATTCTATATTTTGAAGACATATTTGTAAATAACAAATTGGTTTATCTTTTAAAAGGATTTTGGCAGTTTCTCTTACTTTTGTTCCAACTTTTTATATTATTCTACTTTATTAAAAAATATAAAGCAAGATGACACATTGTCACGAAGAATATGATATAAATTAATAAATTATTTGAAAACAAAATTTAGACTTTATATTAAATATTATAGATTATTGTTGTTGTATCATCTATTTTCTTATTTATTTAATTATATTTTATATAATCCCTATTTAATTATATTTTTATAAAATCCAACACAAAAATTAAGACTATTAATTATTTAAAAGAGAATAATATTCATATTTTGATAATATAAAAAATTTATAATTAATGAATAATAATTGTTGATTTATTTTAATTATTTAATTTTAATTTTAAATTTAATTAAAATAATATATTTGAATTATTATGATATTCGATAAGTAAAATATTTTATTCCGTATAATATAATATATATCGATTGATCTTTATTTAAGTTCTTATAGTCAATAAATGAAATACAACTCCCAAAATCTATTAGATTGGGAATAGAAAGAAACCAATTTATTGTATTGGAAAGTGGAAAGCGAAAATAGATAATGTCATAAAAATATCTTAATTTTGTTGAGGAGATTCGAGTATTGATATATAGTGTGGATATTGTGAGAAACACACTATTTTGTCCGTGTGTTTCTCACAAATGTTCCTACACTATATATCAAACCGTTCGAGGATCATGTTCAAACTTGAACATGATCGGGATGCGCCTCACATGCAAGTTGGAGGGAATATTGTAGTCACACTTAAGGGAGTGTTGAAATACACAAGTGAGTAGGGGCGAAAACCCACTTATAGAGAGATTTTAGGGATGCAATTTTACATCTCCTTCCGCTAGCTACAAACTTATAAGAATAATTGTGTTGATTTTCTGACTACTTAAGATTTTTGTTAATAACTACATTAGTTTAACTTAATTCTATATTTTGAAGACATATTTTGTAAATAACAAATTGGTTTATCTTTCTATAAATTTGTTAGTGGTTAAAAGGATTTTGGTACTTTCTCTTACTTTTGTTCCAACTTCTTTTATATTATACTTTATTAAAAACATAAAGCACGATGACACATATTGTCACGAAGAATATGATATAAATTAATAAATTATTTGAAAACAAAATTTAGACTTTATATTAAATATTATAGATTATTGTTGTTGTATCATCTATTTTCTTATTTATTTAATTATATTTTTATATAATCCCTATTTTATTATATTTTTATAAAATCCAACACAAAAATTAAGACTATTAATTATTTAAAAGAGAATAATATTCATATTTTGATAATATAAAAAAATATATATCGTTAATGAATAATAATTGTTGATTTATTTTAATTATTTAATTTTAATTTTAAATTTAATTAAAATAATATATTTGAATTATTATGATATTCGATAAGTAAAATATTTTATTCCGTATATCAATAATATATATCGATTGATCTTTTATTTAAGTTTTTATAGTCAATAAATGAAATACAACTCCCAAAATCTATTAGATTGGGAATAGAAAGAAACTGAATTTATTGTATTGGAAAGTTGAGTAAAAATAGATAATGTACTATAAAACATATCTTAATTTTGTTGAGGGAGATTCTCGAGTATTGATATATAGTTGAATATTTGTGAGAAACACACCATTTTGTCCCTGTGTTTCTACAAATGTTCCTACACTATATATCAATACCGGGTTCTAGTGATCATGTTCAAACTTGAACATGATCGTGGTAAGCGCCTCACATGCAAGTTTGAGGGGAATATTGTAGTCACACTTAAGGGAGTTGAAATACACAAGTGAGTAGGGCGAAACCCACTCCCTATAGAGAGATTTTAGGATGCAATTTTACATCTCCTTCCGCTAGCCACAAACTTATAGGAATAATTGTGTTGATTTTCGACTACTTAAGATTTTGTTAATAACTACATTAGGTTTAACTTAATTCCTATATTTTGAAGACATATTTTGTAAATAACAAATTGGTTTATCTTTCTATAAATTTGTTAGTGGTTAAAAGGATTTTGGTACACTTTCTCTCTTACTTTTGTTCCAACTTCTTTTTATATTATTCTACTTTATTAAAAAAATAAAATAAAGCACGATGACACATATTGTCACGAAGAATATGATATAAATTAATAAATTATTTGAAAACAAAATTTAAGACTTTATATTAAATATTATAGATTATTGTTGTTGTATCATCTATTTTTCTTATTTATTTAATTATATTTTTATATAATCCCTATTTAATTATATTATTTATAAAATCCAACACAAAAATTAAGACTATTAATTATTTAAAAGAGAATAATATTCATATTTTGATAATATAAAAAAATTTATACCGTTAATGAATAATAATTGTTGATTTATTTTAATTATTTAATTTTAATTTTAAATTTAATTAAAATAATATATTTGAATTATTATGATATTCGATAAGTAAAATATTTTATTCCGTACATCAATAATATATATCGATTGATCTTTTATTTAAGTTTATAGTCAATAAATGAAATACAACTCCCAAAATCTATTAGATTGGGAATAGAAAGAAACCGAATTTATTGTATTGGAAAGCTGAGTGCGAAAATAGATAACAGTCATAAAAACATATCTTAATTTTGTTGGAGGGAGATTCCGGAGTATTGATATATAGTATGAATATTTATGAGAAACACCATTTTGTCCCGGTTTCTAAAATGTTCCTACACTATATATCAATAGTTTAGAAAGGAGTCATGGTTCAAACTTGAACATGATCGTGAAGTCGCCTCACATGCAAGTTCAAGGGAATATTGTAGTCACACTAAGGAGTGTTAAATACACAAGTGTGAGTAGGGCGAAAACCCACTCCATAGAGATTTTAGGATGCAATTTTACATCTCCTTCCGCTAGCCACAAACTTATAAGAATAATTGTGTTGATTTTCCGACTACTTAAGATTTTCTAATAACTACATTAGGTTTAACTTAATTCCTATATTTTGAAGACATATTTTGTAAATAACAAATTGGTTTATCTTTCTATAAATTTGTTAGTGGTTAAAAGGATTTGGTACACTTTCTCTTACTTTTGTTCCAACTTCTTTTTATATTATTCTACTTTATTAAAAACATAAAGCACGATGACACATATTGTCACTTAAGAATATGATATAAATTAATAAATTATTTGAAAACAAAATTTAGACTTTATATTAAATATTATAGATTATTGTTGTTGTATCATCTATTTTCTTATTTATTTAATTATATTTTTATATAATCCCTATTTAATTATATTTTTATAAAATCCAAACAAAAATTAAGACTATTAATTATTTAAAAGAGAATAATATTCATATTTTGATAATATAAAAAATTTATACCGTTAATGAATAATAATTGTTGATTTATTTTAATTATTTAATTTTAATTTTAAATTTAATTAAAATAATATATTTGAATTATTATGATATTCGATAAGTAAAATATTTTATTCCGTATATCAATAATATATATCGATTGATCTTTATTTAAGTTCTTATAGTCAATAAATGAAATACAACTCCCAAAATCTATTAGATTGGGAAAGAAACCGAATTGATTGTATTGAAAGATGAATGCAAAAATAGATACAAATAAAATATATCTTAATTTTGTTAAGGGAGATTCCGATATTTATTTTGTGGAGATTCGAGATTACATATAAAGTGCGAATATCCTGGTTCGAGGGAACGGATTGATTTTGTTCAAACTTGAACATGATCGGTAAGCTGCCTCACATTAAAGTTCGAGGGAATATTAGAGTCACAATTAAGGAAGTGTTGAAATACATAAGTGTGAGTAGGGGCTAAAATTCACTCCTTATAGAGAGATTTTAGGATGCAATTTTACATCTCCTTCCGCTAGCCACAAACTTATAGAATAATTGTGTTGATTTTCGACTACTTAAGATTTTCTTTAATAATACATTAGGTTTAACTTAATTCCTATATTTTGAAGACATATTTTGTAAATAACAAATTGGTTTATCTTTTAAAAGGATTTTGGTACAGTTTCTCTCTTACTTTTGTTCCAACTTCTTTTTATATTATTCTACTTTATTAAAAAAACATAAAGCGACACATATTGTCACGAAGAATATGATATAAATTAATAAATTATTTGAAAACAAAATTTAGACTTTATATTAAATATTATAGATTATTGTTGTTGTATCATCTATTTTCTCTTATTTATTTAATTATATTTTTATATAATCCCTATTTAATTATATTTTTATAAAATCCAACACAAAAATTAAGACTATTAATTATTTAAAAGAGAATAATATTCATATTTTGATAATATAAAAAAATTTATACCGTTAATGAATAATAATTGTTGATTTATTTTAATTATTTAATTTTAATTTTAAATTTAATTAAATAATATATTTGAATTATTATGATATTCGATAAGTAAAATATTTTATTCCGTATATCAATAATATATATCGATTGATCTTTATTTAAGTTCTTATAGTCAATAAATGAAATACAACTCCAAAATCTATTAGATTGGGAATAGAAAGAAACCGAATTTATTATATTGGAAAGCTAGTGCGAAATAGATAACATATCTTAATTTTGTTGAGGGAGATTCGAGTAATGATATATAGGATATTTGTGAGAAACACACCATTTTGTCCCTTGTTTCTCTACAAATGTTCCTACACTATATATCAATATCGGGTTCGAGAAAGGGACCGGATTGTTCGGTTCAAACTTGAACATGATCGTGGGTAAGTTGCCTCACATGCAAGTTTGAGGGAATATTGAGTCACACTTAAGTGGAGTGTTGAATACACAAGTGAAAGTGGCAAAACCCACCCCTTATAGAGAGATTTTAGGATGCAATTTTACATCTCCTTCCGCTTAGCCACAAACGTATAAGAATAATTGTGTTGATTTTCTGACTACTTAAGATTTTCGGTTAATAACTACATTAGGTTTAACTTAATTCCTATATTTTGAAGACATATTTTGTAAATAACAAATTGGTTTATCTTTCTATAAATTTGTTAGTGGTTAAAAGGATTTTGCTTTCTCTTACTTTTGTTCCAACTTCTTTATATTATTCTACTTTATTAAAAACATAAAGCACGATGACACATATTGTCACGAAGAATATGATACAAATTAATAAATTATTTGAAAACAAAATTTAGACTTTATATTAAATATTATAGATTATTGTTGTTGTATCATCTATTTTCTCTTATTTATTTAATTATATTTATATAATCCCTATTTAATTATATTTTTATAAAATCCAACACAAAATTAAGACTATTAATTATTTAAAAGAGAATAATATTCATATTTTGATAATATAAAAAAATTTATACCGTTAATGAATAATAATTGTTGATTTATTTTAATTATTTAATTTTAATTTTAAATTTAATTAAAATAATATATTTGAATTATTATGATATTCGATAAGTAAAATATTTTATTCCGTACATCAATAATATATATCGATTGATCTTTTATTTAAGTTCTTATAGTCAATAAATGAAATACAACTCCCAAAATCTATTAGATGGGAATAGAAAGAAACCGAATTTATTGTATTGAAAGTCGAAAGTAAAAATAGATAATAGTCATAAAAACATATTTAATTTTGTTGGAGATTCTGAGTGATATATATATATATTTGTGAGAAACACACCATTTTGTCCCGTGTTTCTCACAAATGTCACTATAAATACCAGTTCGAGAAGTGGATCATGGTTCAAACTTGAACATGATCGTGGTAAGCTGCCTCACATGCAAGTTTGAGGGGAATATTGTAGTCACACTGCGGAGTGTTGAAATACACAAGTGTGAGTAGGGGCCCACCACCTATAGAGAGATTTTAGGATGCAATTTACATCTCCTTCCGCTAGCCACAAACTTATAGGAATAATTGTGTTGATTTTCGACTACTTAAGATTTTCAATAACTACATTAGGTTTAACTTAATTCCTATATTTTGAAGACATATTTTGTAAATAACAAATTGGTTTATCTTTCTATAAATTTGTTAGTGGTTAAAAGGATTTTGGTACGCTTCTCTTACTTTTGTTCCAACTTTTATATTATTCTACTTTATTAAAACATAAAGCACGATGACACATATTGTCACGAAGAATATGATATAAATTAATAAATTATTTGAAAACAAAATTTAGACTTTATATTAAATATTATAGATTATTGTTGTTGTATCATCTATTTTCTTATTTATTTAATTATATTTTTATATAATCCCTATTTAATTATATTTTTAAAATCCAAAAAAATTAAGACTATTAATTATTTAAAAGAGAATAATATTGATATTTTGATAATATAAAAAATTTATACCGTTAATGAATAATAATTGTTGATTTATTTTAATTATTTAATTTTAATTTTAAATTTAATTAAAATAATATATTTGAATTATTATGATATTCGATAAGTAAAATATTTTATTCCGTACATCAATAATATATATCGATTGATCTTTTATTTAAGTTCTTATAGTCAATAAATGAAATACAACTCCCAAAATCTATTAGATTGGGAATAGAAAGAAACCGAATTTATTGATATTCGAAAGTAAAATGATAACACCATAAAAAGATTTAATTTTGTTGAGGAGATTCTATATATTATATATAGTGATTATTTGAGAAACACCCATTTTGTCCCGTGTGTTTCACAAATGTTCCTACACTATATCAATACTGCTCGAGAGGACCGGATTGTTTGGTTCAAACTTGAACATGATCAAAATGCCCCACATGCAAGTTTGAGGGGAATATTGTAGTCACACTTAAGGGGAGTGTTGAAATACACAAGTGTGAGTAGGGGCGAAAACCCACTCCCTTATAGAGAGATTTTAGGGATGTAATTTTACAACTCCTTCCGCTAGCCACAAACTTATAGGAATAATTGTGTTGATTTTCCCGACTACTTAAGATTTTCGGTTAATAACTACATTAGGTTTAACTTAATTCCTATATTTTGAAGACATATTTTGTAAATAACAAATTGGTTTATCTTTCTATAAATTTGTTAGTGGTTAAAAGGATTTTGTACATTTTCTCTTACTTTTGTTCCAACTTCTTTATATTATTCTACTTTATTAAAAAAACATAAAGCACGATGACACATATTGTCACGAAGAATATGATATAAATTAATAAATTATTTGAAAACAAAATTTAGACTTTATATTAAATATTATAGATTATTGTTGTTGTATCATCTATTTTCTTATTTATTTAATTATATTTTTATATAATCCCTATTTAATTATATTTTTATAAAATCCAACACAAAAATTAAGACTATTAATTATTTAAAAGAGAATAATATTCATATTTTATAATATAAAAAATTTATACCGTTAATGAATAATAATTGTTGATTTATTTTAATTATTTAATTTTAATTTTAAATTTAATTAAAATAATATATTTGAATTATTATGATATTCGATAAGTAAAATATTTTATTCCGTACATCAATAATATATATCGATTGATCTTTTATTTAAGTTCTTATAGTCAATAAATGAAATACAACTCCCAAAATCTATTAGATGGGAATAGAAAGAAACCGAATTTATTGTATTGGAAAGTCGAAAAGTAAAATAGATATAAAATATATCTTAATTTTGTTGAGGAGATTTGAGTATTGATATATAGTATGGAATATTTGTGAGAAACACACCATTTTGTCCCGTGTTTCTACAAATGTTCCTACACTATATCTGTACACTTCGAGAAAAGATCGATTGTTGCTCAAACTTGAACATGATCGTGGGTAAGCGCCTCACATGCAAGTTCGAGGGAATATTGTAGTCACACTTAAGGGAGTGTTGAATACACAAGTGTAGTAGGGGCGAAAACACACCCCTATAGAGAGATTTTAGGATGCAATTTTACATCTCCTTCCGCTAGCCACAAACTTATAAGAATAATTGTGTTGATTTTCCGACTACTTAAGATTTTCGGTTAATAACTACATTAGGTTTAACTTAATTCTATATTTTGAAGACATATTTTGTAAATAACAAATTGGTTTATCTTTCTATAAATTTGTTTTGGTTAAAAGGATTTTGGCACACTTTCTCTTACTTTTGTTCCAACTTTTTATATTATTCTACTTTATTAAAACATAAAGCACGATGACACATATTGTCACTTAAGAATATGATATAAATTAATAAATTATTTGAAAACAAAATTTAGACTTTATATTAAATATTATAGATTATTGTTGTTGTATCATCTATTTTCTTTATTTATTTAATTATATTTTATATAATCCCTATTTAATTATATTTTTATAAAATCCAACACAAAATTAAGACTATTAATTATTTAAAAGAGAATAATATTATATTTTGATAATATAAAAATTTATACCGTTAATGAATAATAATTGTTGATTTATTTTAATTATTTAATTTTAATTTTAAATTTAATTAAAATAATATATTTGAATTATTATGATATTCGATAAGTAAAATATTTTATTCCGTACATCAATAATATATATCGATTGATCTTTTATTTAAGTTTTTATAGTCAATAAATGAAATACAACTCCCAAAATCTATTAGATTAATAGAAAGAAACCGAATTTATTGATGGAAAGTCGAAAGTAAAAAATACCATAAAAACGATCTTAATTTTGTTGGAGGAGATTCCGAGTATTGATATAGTGGATATTTTGAAAACACACCATTTTGTCCTCTGTTTCTCAACAAATGTTCCTACACTATATCAATACCGGTTCGAGAAAGGACTGATTGTTCGGTTCAAACTGAACATGATCGTGGGTAAGCGCCTCACATGCAAGTTTGAGGGGAATATTGTAGTCACACTTAAGGGAGTGTTGAAATACACAAGTAGTAGGGGCTAAAACCCACCCCTATAGAGATTTTTAGGCAATTTTACATCTCCTTCCGCTAGCCACAAACTTATAGGAATAATTGTGTTGATTTTCCACTACTTAAGATTTTGTTAATAACTACATTAGGTTTAACTTAATTCCTATATTTTGAAGACATATTTTGTAAATAACAAATTGGTTTATCTTTCTATAAATTTGTTAGTGGTTAAAAGGATTTTGTACATTTTCTCTTACTTTTGTTCCAACTTCTTTTATATTATTCTACTTTATTAAAAAACATAAAGCACTATGACACATATTGTCACGAAGAATATGATATAAATTAATAAATTATTTGAAAACAAAATTTAGACTTTATATTAAATATTATAGATTATTGTTGTTGTATCATCTATTTTCTTATTTATTTAATTATATTTTTATATAATCCCTATTTAATTATATTTTATAAAATCCAACACAAAATTAAGACTATTAATTATTTAAAAGAGAATAATATTGATATTTTGATAATATAAAAAATTTATACTGTTAATGAATAATAATTGTTGATTTATTTTAATTATTTAATTTTTTTTAAATTTAATTAAAATAATATATTTGAATTATTATGATATTCGATAAGTAAAATATTTTATTCCGTATATCAATAATATATATCGATTGATCTTTTATTTAAGTTTTATAGTCAATAAATGAAATACAACTCCCAAAATCTATTAGATTGGGAATAGAAAGAAACCGAATTTATTGTATTGAAAAGTCGAGTAAAATAGATAAAAATATAAAACATATCTTAATTTTGTTGAGGGAGATTCTCGAGTATTGATATATAGAATATTTGTGAGAAACACACCATTTGTCTCCGTGTGTTTCACAAATGTTCCTACACTATATATCAATAATGTTCGAGAAAGGGACCGATTGTTTTCAAACTTGAACATGATCGTGGTAAGCGCCTCACATGCAAGTTTGAGGGAATATTGTAGTCACACTTATGGAGTGTTGAATACACAGTGAGTGGGGCGAAACCCACTCCCTTATAGAGAGATTTTAGGATGCAATTTACATCTCCTTCCGCTAGCCACAAACTTATAAGAATAATTGTGTTGATTTTCGACTACTTAAGATTTTCTGTTAATAACTACATTAGGTTTAACTTAATTCCTATATTTTGAAGACATATTTTGTAAATAACAAATTGGTTTATCTTTCTATAAATTTGTTAGTGGTTAAAAGGATTTTGGTACGCTTCTCTTACTTTTGTTCCAACTTTTTTATATTATTCTACTTTATTAAAAACAAAAAGCACGATGACACATATTGTCACTAAGAATATGATATAAATTAATAAATTATTTGAAAACAAAATTTAGACTTTATATTAAATATTATAGATTATTGTTGTTGTATCATCTATTTTCTTTATTTATTTAATTATATTTTTATATAATCCCTATTTAATTATATATTTATAAAATCCAACACAAAAATTAAGACTATTAATTATTTTAAAGAGAATAATATTGATATTTTGATAATATAAAAAATTTATACCGTTAATGAATAATAATTGTTGATTTATTTTAATTATTTAATTTTAATTTTAAATTTAATTAAATAATATATTTGAATTATTATGATATTCGATAAGTAAAATATTTTATTCCGTACATCAATAATATATATCGATTGATCTTTTATTTAAGTTTTATAGTCAATAAATGAAATACAACTCCCAAAATCTATTAGATTGGGAATAGAAAGAAACCGAATTTATTGTATTGGAAATGAGTAGCTAAAATAGATAACAGTCATAAAAACGATCTTAATTTTGTTGGAGATTCTGAGTATTGATATAGTGGTGGATATTTGTGAGAAACACACATTTTGTCCCCGTGTTTCTCACAAATGTTCCACACTATATATCAATACCGGTTCGAGAAAGTGGACTGATTGTTCTCAAACTTGAACATGATCGGGTAAGCGCCTCACATGCAAGTTTGAGGGGAATATTGTAGTCACACTTAAGGGAGTGTTGAATACAAGTGTGAAAGGGCGAAAACCCACTCCCTATAGAGATTTTAGGGATGCAATTTTACATCTCTTCCGCTAGCCACAAACTTATAAGAATAATTGTGTTGATTTTCCGACTACTTAAGATTTTCGTTAATAACTACATTAGGTTTAACTTAATTCCTATATTTTGAAGACATATTTTGTAAATAACAAATTGGTTTATCTTTCTATAAATTTGTTAGTGGTTAAAAGGATTTTGGTACACTTTCTCTCTTACTTTTGTTCCAACTTCTTTTTATATTATTCTACTTTATTAAAAAACATAAAGCACGATGACATATTGTCACGAAGAATATGATACAAATTAATAAATTATTTGAAAACAAAATTTAGACTTTATATTAAATATTATAGATTATTGTTGTTGTATCATCTATTTTCTCTTATTTATTTAATTATATTTTTATATAATCCCTATTTAATTATATTTTATAAAATCCAACACAAAAATTAAGACTATTAATTATTTAAAAGAGAATAATATTGATATTTTATAATATAAAAAATTTATATCTTAATGAATAATAATTGTTGATTTATTTTAATTATTTAATTTTAATTTTAAATTTAATTAAATAATATATTTGAATTATTATGATATTCGATAAGTAAAATATTTTATTCCGTACATCAATAATATATATCGATTGATCTTTTATTTAAGTTTTTATAGTCAATAAATGAAATACAACTCCCAAAATCTATTAGATTGGGAATAGAAAGAAACCGAATTTATTGTATTGGAAAGTCTAAAAATAGATAACATCATAAAAATAGATCTTAATTTTGTTGGAGGGAGATTCGAGTATTGATATATAGTGGATATTTGTGAGAAACACACCATTTTGTCCCGTGGTGTTTTCACAAATGTTCCTACACTATATATCAATACTGTTCGAGAAAGGGACCTGATTGTTCGGCTCAAACTTGAACATGATCGTGGTATGCGCTCACATGCAAGTTTGAGGGAATATTGTAGTCACACTTAAGGAGTGTTGAATACATGAGTAGTATGAAAACCCACTCCCTATAGAGAGATTTTAGGATGCATTTTACATCTCCTTCCGCTAGCCACAAACTTATAAGAATAATTGTGTTGATTTTCCGACTACTTAAGATTTTCGTTAATAACTACATTAGGTTTAACTTAATTCCTATATTTTGAAGACATATTTTGTAAATAACAAATTGGTTTATCTTTCTATAAATTTGTTAGTGGTTAAAAGGATTTTGGTACATTTTCTCTTACTTTTGTTCCAACTTCTTTTATATTATTCTACTTTATTAAAAACATAAAGCACGATGACACATATTGTCACGAAGAATATGATATAAATTAATAAATTATTTGAAAACAAAATTTAGACTTTATATTAAATATTATAGATTATTGTTGTTGTATCATCTATTTTCTTATTTATTTAATTATATTTTTATATAATCCCTATTTAATTATATTTTATAAAATCCAACACAAAAATTAAGACTATTAATTATTTAAAAGAGAATAATATTGATATTTTGATAATATAAAAAATTTATACCGTTAATGAATAATAATTGTTGATTTATTTTAATTATTTAATTTTAATTTTAAATTTAATTAAAATAATATATTTGAATTATTATGATATTCGATAAGTAAAATATTTTATTCCGTACATCAATAATATATATCGATTGATCTTTTATTTAAGTTTTTATAGTCAATAAATGAAATACAACTCCCAAAATCTATTAGATTGGGATAGAAAGAAATCGAATTTATTGTATTGAAAGTCGAAAGCTAAAATAGATAACAATCATAAAAATATATCTTAATTTTGTTGAGGAGATTCGAGTATTGATATATAGTATGGAATATTTGTGAGAAACACACCATTTTGTCCGTGTTTCTACAAATGTTCCTACACTATATATCAATACCGTTTGAGAAAGGGTGATTGTTTCAAACTTGAACATGATCGTGTAAGCGCCTCAAATGCAAGTTTGAGGGAATATTGTAGTCACACTTAAGGGAGTGTTGAATACACAAGTGAAAAGGAAACCCACTCCCTTATAGAGAGATTTTAGGATGCAATTTTACATCTCCTTCCGCTAGCCACAAACTTATAGGAATAATTGTGTTGATTTTCCGACTACTTAAGATTTCGTTAATAATTACATTAGGTTTAACTTAATTCCTATATTTTGAAGACATATTTTGTAAATAATAAATTGGTTTATCTTTCTATAAATTTGTTAGTGGTTAAAAGGATTTTACAGCTTTCTCTTACTTTTGTTCCAACTTCTTTTATATTATTCTACTTTATTAAAAACATAAAGCACGATGACACATATTGTCACGAAGAATATGATATAAATTAATAAATTATTTGAAAACAAAATTTAGACTTTATATTAAATATTATAGATTATTGTTGTTGTATCATCTATTTTCTCTTATTTATTTAATTATATTTTTATATAATCCCTATTTAATTATATTTTATAAAATCCAACACAAAAATTAAGACTATTAATTATTTAAAAGAGAATAATATTCATATTTTGATAATATAAAAAAATTTATACCATTAATGAATAATAATTGTTGATTTATTTTAATTATTTAATTTTAATTTTAAATTTAATTAAAATAATATATTTGAATTATTATGATATTCGATAAGTAAAATATTTTATTCCGATATCAATAATATATATCGATTGATCTTTTATTTAAGTTCTTATAGTCAATAAATGAAATACAACTCCCAAAATCTATTAGATTGGGAATAGAAAGAAACCGAATTTATTGTATTGGAAAGCTGAGTGCGAAAATAGATAACAGTCATAAAAACATATCTTAATTTTGTTGAGGAGATTCTGAGTATTGATATATAGTGGAATATTTTTGGAAACACACCATTTTGTCCTGGTGTTTCACAAATGTTCCTACATATCAATAGGGTTCGAGAAAGGGACCGATTGTTCGGTTCAAACTTGAACATGATCGTGGTTGCGCCCCACATGCAAGTTTGAGGGAATATGTAGTCACACTTAAGGGAGTGTTGAATATAAGCAAGTAGTAGGGCGAAAACCCACCCCTTAGAGAGATTTTAGGATGCAATTTTACATCTCCTTCCGCTAGCCACAAACTTATAGGAATAATTGTGTTGATTTTCCGACTACTTAAGATTTTCGTTAATAACTACATTAGGTTTAACTTAATTCCTATATTTTGAAGACATATTTTGTAAATAACAAATTGGTTTATCTTTCTATAAATTTGTTAGTGGTTAAAAGGATTTTGGCACAGTTTCTCTTACTTTTGTTCCAACTCTTTTTATATTATTCTACTTTATTAAAAACATAAAGCACGATGACACATATTGTCAAAGAATATGATATAAATTAATAAATTATTTGAAAACAAAATTTAGACTTTATATTAAATATTATAGATTATTGTTGTTGTATCATCTATTTTCTTATTTATTTAATTATATTTTTATATAATCCCTATTTAATTATATTTTTATAAAATCCAACACAAAAATTAAGACTATTAATTATTTAAAAGAGAATAATATTCATATTTTGATAATATAAAAAAATTTATACCGTTAATGAATAATAATTGTTGATTTATTTTAATTATTTAATTTTAATTTTAAATTTAATTAAAATAATATATTTGAATTATTATGATATTCGATAAGTAAAATATTTTATTCCGTACATCAATAATATATATCGATTGATCTTTTATTTAAGTTCTTATAGTCAATAAATGAAATACAACTCCCAAAATCTATTAGATTGGGAATAGAAAGAAACCGAATTTATTGTATTGGAAAGCTGAGTGCGAAAATAGATAATACATAAAAAATAGATCTTAATTTTGTTGGAGGAGATTCTGAGTATTGATATATAGTGTGGAATATTTGTGAGAAACACACCATTTTGTCCGTGTGTTTTCACAAATGTTCCTTTACACCATATATCAATAAGTTCGAGAAAGGGACCGATTGTTGGTCAAACTTGAACATGATCGTGGTTAAGCCGCCTCACATGCAAGTTTGAGGGAATATTGTAGTCACACTTAAGGGGAGTGTTGAAATACACAAGTGTGTAGTGAAGGCGAAACCCACTCCTTATAGAGAGATTTTAGGATGCAATTTACATCTCCTTCCGCTAGCCACAAACTTATAGGAATAATTGTGTTGATTTTCTCGACTACTTAAGATTTTCGTTAATAACTACATTAGGTTTAACTTAATTCCTATATTTTGAAGACATATTTTGTAAATAACAAATTGGTTTATCTTTCTATAAATTTGTTAGTGGTTAAAAGGATTTTGGTACAGCTTCTTACTTTTGTTCCAACTTCTTTTATATTATTCTACTTTATTAAAACATAAAGCACGATGACACATATTGTCAAAGAATATGATATAAATTAATAAATTATTTGAAAACAAAATTTAGACTTTATATTAAATATTATAGATTATTGTTGTTGTATCATCTATTTTCTTATTTATTTAATTATATTTTTATATAATCCATATTTAATTATATTTTATAAATCCAACACAAAAATTAAGACTATTAATTATTTAAAAGAGAATAATATTCATATTTTGATAATATAAAAAATTTATACCGTTAATGAATAATAATTGTTGATTTATTTTAATTATTTAATTTTAATTTTAAATTTAATTAAAATAATATATTTGAATTATTATGATATTCGATAAGTAAAATATTTTATTCCGTACATCAATAATATATATCGATTGATCTTTTATTTAAGTTCTTATAGTCAATAAATGAAATACAACTCCCAAAATCTATTAGATTGGGAATAGAAAGAAACCAATTTATTGTATTGGAAAGAAAGTAAAAATAGATAATACTATAAAACATATCTTAATTTTGTTGGAGGGAGATTCCGGAGTATTGATATATAGTGTGGAATATTGTGAGAAACACCCCATTTTGTCCGTGTGTTTCTCACAAATGTTCCTACACTATATATCAATACTGGTTCGAGAAAGGGACTGGATTGTTCACTTAAACTGAACATGATCGTGGTAAGCGCCTCACATGCAAGTTTGAGGGGAATATTGAGTCACACTTAGGGGAGTGTTGAAATACAGTAGTAGGCGAAAACCCACTCCCTTATAGAGAGATTTTAGGGATGCAATTTTACATCTCCTTCCGCTAGCCACAAACTTATAGGAATAATTGTGTTGATTTTCTGACTACTTAAGATTTTCTTAATAATAACTAGGTTTAACTTAATTCCTATATTTTGAAGACATATTTTGTAAATAATAAATTGGTTTATCTTTCTATAAATTTGTTAGTGGTTAAAAGGATTTTGTACAGTTTCTCTCTTACTTTTGTTCCAACTTCTTTATATTATTCTACTTTATTAAAAAAAAAAGCACGATGACACATATTGTCACGAAGAATATGATATAAATTAATAAATTATTTGAAAACAAAATTTAGACTTTATATTAAATATTATAGATTATTGTTGTTGTATCATCTATTTTCTTATTTATTTAATTATATTTTTATATAATCCCTATTTAATTATATTTTATAAAATCCAAACAAAAATTAAGACTATTAATTATTTAAAAGAGAATAATATCATATTTTGATAATATAAAAAATTTATACCGTTAATGAATAATAATTGTTGATTTATTTTAATTATTTAATTTTAATTTTAAATTTAATTAAAATAATATATTTGAATTATTATGATATTCGATAAGTAAAATATTTTATTCCGTACATCAATAATATATATCGATTGATCTTTTATTTAAGTTCTTATAGTCAATAAATGAAATACAACTCCCAAAATCTATTAGATTGGGAATAGAAAGAAACCGAATTTATTGTATTGGAAAGTCGGTGTAAAATAGATAACAATCATAAAACATATCTTAATTTTGTTGGAGGGAGATTTGAGTATTGATATAGTGTGGAATATTTGTGAGCACACCATTTGTCCCTTTGTGTTTTCACAAATGTTCCACACTATATATCAATAGGTTCGAGAAAGGGACCGATTGTTTGTTCAAACTTGAACATGATAGTGGGTGTGTCTCACATGCAAGTTTGAGGGAATATTGTAGTCACACTTAAGGGAGTGTTGAATACACAAGGTGAGTAGGGGCGAAACCCACCCCTTATAGAGAGATTTTAGGATGCAATTTTACATCTCCTTCCGCTAGCCACAAACTTATAGGAATAATTGTGTTGATTTTCCGACTACTTAAGATTTTCTTTAATAACTAGTTTAACTTAATTCCTATATTTTGAAGACATATTTTGTAAATAACAAATTGGTTATCTTTCTATAAATTTGTTAGGGTTAAAAGGATTTTGGCATTTCTCTTACTTTTGTTCCAACTTCTTTTATATTATTCTACTTTATTAAAAACATAAAGCACGATGACACATATTGTCACGAAGAATATGATATAAATTAATAAATTATTTGAAAACAAAATTTAGACTTTATATTAAATATTATAGATTATTGTTGTTGTATCATCTATTTTCTCTTATTTATTTAATTATATTTTTATATAATCCCTATTTAATTATATTTTTATAAAATCCAACACAAAAATTAAGACTATTAATTATTTAAAAGAGAATAATATTCATATTTTGATAATATAAAAAAATTTATACCGTTAATGAATAATAATTGTTGATTTATTTTAATTATTTAATTTTAATTTTAAATTTAATTAAAATAATATATTTGAATTATTATGATATTCGATAAGTAAAATATTTTATTCCGTACATCAATAATATATATCGATTGATCTTTTATTTAAGTTTTATAGTCAATAAATGAAATACAACTCCCAAAATCTATTAGATTGGGAATAAAGAAACCGAATTTATTGTATTGGAAAGTCGAAAGTAAAATAGATAATGTCATAAAAATATATCTTAATTTTGTTGAGGGAGATTCGAGTATTGATATATAGTGGAATATTTGTGAGAAACACACCATTTTGTCCCCGGTGTTTCTCACAAATGTTCCTACACTATATATCAATACCGCTCGAGAAAGGGACCGATTGTTTGGCTCAAACTCGGGTTTACGCCTCACATGCAAGTTTGAGGGGAATATTGTAGTCACACTTAAGGAAGTTTCAAATACACAAGTGTGAGGGGCTTAAACCCACATGCAATTTTACATCTCCTTCCGCTAGCCACAAACTTATAGGAATAATTGTGTTGATTTTTGACTACTTAAGATTTTCGTTAATAACTACATTAGGTTTAACTTAATTCCTATATTTTGAAGACATTTTGTAAATAACAAATTGTTTTATCTTTCTATAAATTTGTTAGTGTTTAAAAGGATTTTGGTACAATTTCTCTTACTTTTGTTCCAACTTCTTTTATATTATTCTACTTTATTAAAAAACATAAAGCACGATGACACATATTGTCACGAAGAATATGATATAAATTAATAAATTATTTGAAAACAAAATTTAGACTTTATATTAAATATTATAGATTATTGTTGTTGTATCATCTATTTTTCTTATTTATTTAATTATATTTTTATATAATCCCTATTTAATTATATTTATAAAATCCAACACAAAAATTAAGACTATTAATTATTTAAAAGAGAATAATATTCATATTTTTATAATATAAAAAATTTATACCGTTAATGAATAATAATTGTTGATTTATTTTAATTATTTAATTTTAATTTTAAATTTAATTAAAATAATATATTTGAATTATTATGATATTCGATAAGTAAAATATTTTATTCCGTATATCAATAATATATATCGATTGATCTTTATTTAAGTTCTTATAGTCAATAAATGAAATACAACTCCCAAAATCTATTAGATTGGGAATAGAAAGAAACCGAATTTATTGTATTGGTTCTAAGTAAAATAGATAATACTATAAAAATATATCTTAATTTTGTTGATTCGAGTATTGATATATAGTGTGAATATTTGTGAGAAACACACCATTTTGTCCCGTGTTTCTCAAAAATGTTCCTACTATATATATCAATATCGGTTCGAGAAGGACTGGATTGTTTGCTCAAACTTGAACATGATCGTGTAAGTGTCTCACATGCAAGTTTGAGGGGAATATTGTAGTCACACTTAAGGGGAGTGTTCAAATACACAAGTGTGAGTAGAGGCGAAAACCCACATGCAATTTTACATCTCCTTCCGCTAGCCACAAACTTATAAGAATAATTGTGTTGATTTTCTGACTACTTAAAATTTTCGGTTAATAACTACATTAGGTTTAACTTAATTCCTATATTTTGAAGACATTTTGTAAATAACAAATTGGTTTATCTTTCTATAAATTTGTTAGTGGTTAAAAGGATTTTGGTACGCTTTCTTACTTTTGTTCCAACTTCTTTATATTATTCTACTTTATTAAAAAACATAAAGCACGATGACACATATTGTCACGAAGAATATGATATAAATTAATAAATTATTTGAAAACAAAATTTAGACTTTATATTAAATATTATAGATTATTGTTGTTGTATCATCTATTTTCTTATTTATTTAATTATATTTTATATAATCCCTATTTAATTATATTTTTAAAAATCCAACACAAAAATTAAGACTATTAATTATTTAAAAGAGAATAATATTGATATTTTGATAATATAAAAAATTTATACCGTTAATGAATAATAATTGTTGATTTATTTTAATTATTTAATTTTAATTTTAAATTTAATTAAAATAATATATTTGAATTATTATGATATTCGATAAGTAAAATATTTTATTCCGTACATCAATAATATATATCGATTGATCTTTTATTTAAGTTCTTATAGTCAATAAATGAAATACAACTCCCAAAATCTATTAGATTGGGAATAGAAAGAAACCGAATTTATTGTATTGGAAAGCTGAGTGCGAAAATAGATAACAGTCATAAAAACATATCTTAATTTTGTTGGAGGGATTCGAGTATTGATATATAGTATATTTGAGAAACACACTATTTTGTCCCGTGTGTTTCTCACAAATGTTCCTACACTATATATCAATACTGGTTCGAGAAAGGGACCGGATTGTTCGGTTCAAACTTGAACATGATCGTGGGTAAGCGTCTCACATGCAAGTTTGAGGGGAATATTGTAGTCACACTTAATGGGAGTGTTGAAATACACAAGTGTGAGTAGGGGCGAAAACCCACTCCCTTATAGAGAGATTTTAGGGATGCAATTTTACATCTCCTTCCGCTAGCCACAAACTTATAGGAATAATTGTGTTGATTTTCTGACTACTTAAGATTTTCGGTTAATAACTACATTAGGTTTAACTTAATTCCTATATTTTGAAGACATATTTTGTAAATAACAAATTGGTTTATCTTTCTATAAATTTGTTAGTGGTTAAAAGGATTTTGATTTTCTCTTACTTTTGTTCCAACTTTTTATATTATTCTACTTTATTAAAACATAAAGCACGATGACACATATTGTCAAGAATATGATATAAATTAATAAATTATTTGAAAACAAAATTTAGACTTTATATTAAATATTATAGATTATTGTTTTTGTATCATCTATTTTCTTATTTATTTAATTATATTTTTATATAATCCCTATTTAATTATATTTTTATAAAATCCAACACAAAAATTAAGACTATTAATTATTTAAAAGAGAATAATATTCATATTTTGATAATATAAAAAATTTATACCGTTAATGAATAATAATTGTTGATTTATTTTAATTATTTAATTTTAATTTTAAATTTAATTAAATAATATATTTGAATTATTATGATATTCGATAAGTAAAATATTTTATTCGTACATCAATAATATATATCGATTGATCTTTTATTTAAGTTTTATAGTCAATAAATGAAATACAACTCCCAAAATCTATTAGATTGGGAATAGAAAGAAACCGAATTTATTGTATTGGAAAGTCGAAAGTGCGAAAATAGATAATATCATAAAACATATCTTAATTTTGTTGAGGAGATTTCGAGTATTGATATATAGTGTGGAATTTGTGAGAAACACACCATTTTGTCCCGTGTTTCACAAATGTTCCTACACTATATATCAATACTGAGAAAGTTTAAGCGATCGGTTGTTTGCTTCAAACTTGAACATGATCGTGGTAAGCGCCTCACATGCAAGTTTGAGGGAATATTGTAGTCACACTTAAGGGAGTGTTAAATACACAAGTAGTAGGAGCGTAAAACCCACATGCAATGTTACATCTCCTTCCTTAGCCACAAACTTATAAGAATAATTGTGTTGATTTTCGACTACTTAAGATTTTCGTTAATAACTACATTAGGTTTAACTTAAATCCTATATTTTGAAGACATTTTGTAAATAACAAATTGGTTTATCTTTCTATAAATTTGTTAGTGGTTAAAAGGATTTTGTTACAATTTCTCTCTTACTTTTGTTCCAACTTCTTTTTATATTATTCTACTTTATTAAAAAACATAAAGCACGATGACTCATATTGTCACAAGAATATGATATAAATTAATAAATTATTTGAAAACAAAATTTAGACTTTATATTAAATATTATAGAGAATTGTTGTTGTATCATCTATTTCTCTTATTTATTTAATTATATTTTTATATAATCCCTATTTAATTATATTTTTATAAAATCCAACACAAAAATTAAGACTATTAATTATTTAAAAGAGAATAATATTGATATTTTGATAATATAAAAATTTATACCGTTAATGAATAATAATTGTTGATTTATTTTAATTATTTAATTTTAATTTTAAATTTAATTAAATAATATATTTGAATTATTATGATATTCGATAAGTAAAATATTTTATTCCGTACATCAATAATATATATCGATTGATCTTTTATTTAAGTTTATAGTCAATAAATGAAATACAACTCCCAAAATCTATTAGATTGGGAATAGAAAGAAACCGAATTTATTGTATTGGAAAAGTGCGAAAATAGATAACAATCATAAAACATATCTTAATTTTGTTGGAGGAGATTGAGTATTGATATATAGTGTGGATATTTGTGAGAAACATACCATTTTGTCCCGAGTGTTTCACAAATGTTTTAAGCACTATATATCAATACTGGGTTCTAGAAAGGACGGATTATTCGTTCAAACTTGAACATGATCGTGGGTAAGCGGCCTCATGCGCAAGTTTGAGGGAAATATTGTTGTCACACTTAAGGGGAGGTTGAAATACACAAGTGTGAGTAGGGCTAAAACCCACTTCCTTATAGAGATTTTTAGGGATGCAATTTTACATCTCCTTCCGCTAGCCACAAACATAGCCACAAATTTATAGGAATAATTGTGTTGATTTTCTGACTACTTAAGATTTTCGCTTAATAACTACATTAGGTTTAACTTAATTCCTATATTTTGAAGACATATTTTGTAAATAACAAATTGGTATATTTTTCTATAAATTTGTTAGTGGTTAAAAGGATTTTGGTATAGCTTCTCTTACTTTTGTTCCAACTTTTTTTATATTATTCTACTTTAATAAAAAAACATAAAGCACGATGACACATATTGTGATTTAAGAATATGATAAAATTGAAAACAAAATTTATATTTTATATTAAATATTATAGATTATTATTGTTGTATCAACTATTTTCTTGTTTATAATTATATTTTTATATAATCCATATTTTATTCCGTACATCAATAATATATATCAATAGATCTTTATTTAAGTTCTTATAGTCAATAAATGAAATACAACTCCCAAAATCTATTAGATTGGGAATAGAAGAAACCGAATTTATTGTATTGAAAGTCGAAAGCGAAAAATGATAACATATAAAATATATCTTAATTTCTTGAGGGAGATTTCGA
This sequence comes from Vicia sativa, assembly GCA_021764765.1. Classification (NCBI taxonomy): domain Eukaryota; kingdom Viridiplantae; phylum Streptophyta; class Magnoliopsida; order Fabales; family Fabaceae; genus Vicia; species Vicia sativa. Next base: position 201,458,214 of record CM038796.1, read on the forward strand.
GTATTGATATATAGTGAATATTTGTGAGAAACACACCATTTTGTCTCGTGTGTTTCTCACAAATGTTCCTACACTATATATCAATACCGCCGAGAAAGGGACCTGATTGTTGGGTTCAAACTTGAACATGATCGTGAAAGCTGCCTCAAACACCCCTTCTATTTACCCGCTTTATAAATAATAATCGAGTATTTTAATCATAATCTAGAAGGCCACAATTTAAATAGTTTAAATCAATCAATACAGCTTATGCTTTCACCGAAGAAAATTTATTAAGTAAATAATGCAAGATTATGTTTAACAAATGAAATATAATCAAAATTCAATACATCATTCATAGTATCCCAAGATAATAACGAAAACCCGATTCATAACACTAAGGTATTCCAGATTTTTAATCAAGACACAATTCCAAACTATTAAGAAAGTATCCATTTAAAGGATTCAAACAACCGCTTCCCCAAAGTTACATCTATCGTATAAGGACTAACGACACGCGACTAATTAACCGACTCGACTTAAGAGCTATCCTCACCAACCCAAGCAATAATCACTTGATCTGAAATTGTTGAGTATGGTGAGATCCTCAATCAATATAATATGCATTATAATGCCTTAGAATACAATAATAATCGATACATTAATCCATTAATCAAGCATCATAATGTCCATTCACAAGGAAATTTACATAATAACATGTATATAATCAAACAATGGAAATTGCAACATCGAAACCATCCTAATATGTTACAATCCAATGCAATGCACTTATGTGTGGAAAAACGTGAACCGAGTTCACCCAATGCCCGCTTTACTTTTCGTTAAAGAAGCATAATCCATGATTCGCCTGAACATCGAGTCAAGAATCCAACCGATTCTTCCATAACCACCGGGGTCAAGAATCTAGCCTCACTACCGCATCAGTAAGTCTATCGGCTCACACTCGCCCGACAATGGGAAATGAACAATTTAATGCTCATGCAATGCATCATAGCATGCATCAATTAAATCAATATGATAACAACATAATTACAAACGCCAATATAATCAATCACATGATAATAACATAATCAATGAATTAAATTATCACAAAGAAACATGCCAAACGCTTACCTTCAATCAAGAATACAGATATAATAACATACACATGATACCAAATTAGTTAAGGAAAGAACATCATACGAATGCCAATCATCTCAAATTGTCAAACAATCTAAACCAATTCATAGATTATGATCTCAAATTTAATTCACTTATTGTCAATCACCAACGTATTGATTCAATCACAAATGAATAGTCAACACAACATTGAAGCATTAATAACTCATCCTAGAATTTTGAATTATTCGTATTAGTTTCAAGATCCTTAACTAAACACTTTTTCAAAAATCGGGAGCTCGACTATTTTCAAAAATAATTTAGCAAAATAATATTTTCTCTTTCAAAAGGTAGTATTTTAAATTTAGGAAATAAACCTAAAAACGCACTTAATCGGAGTTACGGTTTTAAAATATGAATTTTTAAAGTTTTAGAATTTTAGAAAATACTATGAACCTGGTTCCTACTCTATACAGGAACCGTTCCCGAAAGTTTCAAACTCGCTCCTGAGTTTTTTAGGAAACCCGTTCCTACCTATACAGTGAACGGGTTCCCGAAAGTAAAACTCAGCTTTTGTCATTTAACACCTGGGAACTCGTTCCTCCTAAGGAACCGGATCCCTATTCTATAACATCATTTTCCAACTTTTGAAGATTTTGCACCCATTATCATTTCTAAACTTTCAAGTACGAATTGGGACATTAGAACACTATTTCATGATCATTTCATTATAACATCACACAACATGGTTTATTCATTCCTATCAATTATTTGACATATAAATGATCCTAATTCCAAAACGACACAAAATAGGTTTATTTCTATAACTTATAATCATCAAAATTCAAACTCCTAACATACCAATTATCCCTATGATTCCAAACCCATAAAACATATTAATCGAATTAAATCACCCTCATATCGCGATGATTCTCAATTTCTTATAATTTATTTTTCCTTTCTTATCTAATTCTACTTGAAATAATTTCTCCAAAAACTCCTATTTTCCTTCTTTTCCTTTTTATACTCTTTATTATATCTCTTTTAATATTCCTTTTAATATTCCAAATAAAACAAATAATTAAAACTTAGTAAATAATAGAGGATTTATCCTCACACCTAAATATTCCTTGCACACCTCCAATCCTTCCTAATTTAATCCAATTAAATTCAAAAATACAAATACTTAAGACTTTAATTAAAAATAATTAAATTCCATTTATTTAATATTCGAATTAAATCGGGTGTCACACGCCTCACATGCAAGTTTGAGGAATATTGTAGTCACACTCAAGGAGTGTTCAAATACACAAGTGAAAGTAGGGGGTAAAAATCCACATGCAATTTTACATCTACTCCGTAGCCACAAACTTATAAGAATAATTGTGTTGATTTTCCGACTACTTTTTAGAATAAATTACATTAGTTTAACTTAATTCCTATATTTTGAAGACATATTTTGTAAATAACAAATTGGTTTATCTTTCTATAAATTTGTTATTGGTTAAAAGGATTTTGGTACAATTCTCTCTTACTTTTGTTCCAACTTCTTTTATATTATTCTACTTTATTAAAAAACATAAAGCACGATGACACATATTGTCACGAAGAATATGATATAAATTAATAAATTATTTGAAAACAAAATTTAGACTTTATATTAAATATTATAGATTAATTGTTGTATCATCTATTTTCTCTTATTTATTTAATTATATTTTTATATAATCCCTATTTAATTATATTTTTAAAAATCCAACACAAAAATTAAGACTATTAATTATTTAAAAGAGAATAATATTCATATTTTGATAATATAAAAAATTTATACCGTTAATGAATAATAATTGTTGATTTATTTTAATTATTTAATTTAATTTTAAATTTAATTAAAATAATATATTTGAATTATTATGATATTCGATAAGTAAAATATTTTATTCCGTATATCAATAATATATATCGATTGATCTTTTATTTAAGTTTTATAGTCAATAAATGAAATACAACTCCCAAAATCTATTAGATTGGGAATAGAAAGAAACCGAATTTATTGTATTGGAAAAGTGAAAAAATAGATAACAACATAAAAATATATCTTAATTTTGTTGGAGGAGATTCGAGTATTGATATATAGTGGAATATTTGTGAGAAACACACCATTTTGTCCCTGTGTTTCACAAATGTTCCTACACTATATCAATACCGGTTCGAGAAAGTGACCGGATTGTCTTGTTCAAACTTGAACATGATCGTGGGTAAGCGCCTCACATGCAAGTTTGAGGGAATATTGTAGTCACACTTAATGGAGTGTTGAAATACACAAGTGAGTGAGGGCGAAAACCCACTCCTTATAGTAGAGATTTTAGGGATGCAATTTTATATCTCCTCCGCTAGCCACAAACTTATAGGAATAATTGTGTTGATTTTCCGACTACTTAAGATTTTCGTTAATAACTACATTAGGTTTAACTTAATTCCTATATTTTGAAGACATATTTTGTAAATAAAAATTGGTTTATCTTTCTATAAATTTGTTAGTGGTTAAAAGGATTTTGCACGCTCTCTTACTTTTGTTCCAACTTCTTTTATATTATTCTACTTATTAAAAAAACATAAAGCACGATGACACATATTGTCACGAAGAATATGATATAAATTAATAAATTATTTGAAAACAAAATTTAGACTTTATATTAAATATTATAGATTATTGTTGTTGTATCATCTATTTTCTCTTATTTATTTAATTATATTTTTATATAATCCTATTTAATTATATTTTTATAAAATCCAACACAAAAATTAAGACTATTAATTATTTAAAAGAGAATAATATTGATATTTTGATAATATAAAAAATTTATACCGTTAATGAATAATAATTGTTGATTTATTTTAATTATTTAATTTTAATTTTAAATTTAATTAAAATAATATATTTGAATTATTATGATATTCGATAAGTAAAATATTTTATTCCTGACATCAATAATATATATCGATTGATCTTTTATTTAAGTTTTATAGTCAATAAATGAAATACAACTCCCAAAATCTATTAGATTGGGAATGAAAGAAACCGAATTTATTGTATTGGAAAGTCGAAAAGTAAAATAGATAATGTATAAAACATATCTTAATTTTGTTGGAGGAGATTCGAGTATTGATATAGTAGTATTTGTGAGAAACACACCATTTTGTCCCGGGTGTTTCTACAAATGTTCCTACCTATATATCAATACTGTGACGAGAAAGCGACCGGATTGTTCGGTTCAAAGTTGAACATGATCGTGGGTAAGCTGCCTCACATGCAAGTTCGAGGGGAATATAGTCACACTTAAGGGAGTGTTCAAACACAAGTGAGTAGGGCGAAAACCCACTCCTTATAGAGAGATTTTAGGATGTAATTTTACAATTCCGCTAGCCACAAACTTATAGGAATAATTGTGTTGATTTTCTGACTACTTAAGATTTTCGGTTAATAACTTCATTAGGTTTAACTTAATTCCTATGTTTTGAAGACATATTTTGTAAATAACAAATTGGTTTATCTTTCTAAATTTGTTAGTGGTTAAAAGGATTTTAGCAGCTTCTCTTACTTTTGTTCCAACTTTTTATATTATTCTACTTTATTAAAAAAATATAAAGCACGATGACACATATTGTCACTAAGAATATGATATAAATTAATAAATTATTTGAAAACAAAATTTAGACTTTATATTAAATATTATAGATTATTGTTGTTGTATCATCTATTTTCTCTTATTTATTTAATTATATTTTATATAATCCCTATTTAATTATATTTTATAAAATCCAACACAAAAATTAAGACTATTAATTATTTAAAAGAGAATAATATTGATATTTTGATAATATAAAAAATTTATACCGTTAATGAATAATAATTGTTGATTTATTTTAATTATTTAATTTTAATTTTAAATTTAATTAAAATAATATATTTGAATTATTATGATATTCGATAAGTAAAATATTTTATTCCGTACATCAATAATATATATCGATTGATCTTTTATTTAAGTTCTTATAGTCAATAAATGAAATACAACTCCCAAAATATATTAGATTGGGAATAGAAAGAAACCGAATTTATTGTATTGGAAAGTCGAGTAAAATAGATAACATCATAAAACATATCTTAATTTTGTTGAGGAGATTTCGGAGTATTGATATATAGTGGATATTTGTGAGAAACACACCATTTTGTCCCGGTGTTTCTCACAAATGTTCCTACACTATATATCAATACTGCATTTAGAAAAGCGACGGAATGTTTTTGTTCAAAGTCAACATGGGATTGGTAAGCGCCCTCACATGCAAGTTTTGGGGAATATTATAGTCACACCGGGGTGGGAAAACAACACAAGTGTGAGTAGGGGGCGAAACCACTCCCTTTATAGAGAGATTTTAGGGATGTAATTTTACATTCCTTCCGCTAGCCACAAACTTATAGGAATAATTGTGTTGATTTTCCGATACTTAAGATTTCTTAATAACTCATTAGGTTTAACTTAATTCCTATATTTTGAAGACATATTTTGTAAATAACAAATTGGTTTATCTTTCTAAATTTGTTAGTGGTTAAAAGGATTTTGGTATGTTTCTCTACTTTTGTTCCAACTTTTTTATATTATTCTACTTTATTAAAAAAAAATATAAAGCACGATGACAATATTGTCACGAAGAATATGATATAAATTAATAAATTATTTGAAAACAAAATTTAGACTTTATATTAAATATTATAGATTATTGTTGTTGTATCATCTATTTTCTCTTATTTATTTATTATATTTTATATAATCCCTATTTAATTATATTTTATAAAATCCAACATAAAAAATTAAGACTATTAATTATTTAAAAGAGAATAATATTGATATTTTGATAATATAAAAAATTTATATAAGTTAATGAATAATAATTGTTGATTTATTTTAATTATTTAATTTTAATTTTAAATTTAATTAAAATAATATATTTGAATTATTATGATATTCGATAAGTAAAATATTTTATTCCGACATCAATAATATATATCGATTGATCTTTTATTTAAGTTCTTATAGTCAATAAATGAAATACAACTCCCAAAATCTATTAGATTGGGAATAAGAAACTAATTTATTATTGGAAAGTTCGAAATGTGAAATAGATAAATATATAAATAGATCTTAATTTTGTTGGAGATTGAGTATTGATATATAGTATGGATATTTGTAAACACACCATTTTGTCCCTGTTTTCACAAATGTTTCTACAATATATATCAATCGGATTGAAAGGACCGGATTGTTCTAGTTCAAACTTGAATATGATCAAAAGCCTCACATGCAAGTTTGAGGGAATATTGTAGTCACACTTAAGGGAGTGTTGAAATACATGTTGAGAGAGCTTAAAACCCACTCCTTATAGAGAGATTTTAGGGATGCAATTTACATCCTTCCGCTACCACAAACTTATAGGAACATTGTGTTGATTTGACTACTTAAGATTTTCTATTAATAACTACATTAGGTTTAACTTAATTCCTATATTTTGAAGACATATTTTGTAAATAACAAATTGGTTTATCTTTCTATAAATTTGTTAGTGGTTAAAAGGATTTTAGTACCGTTTCTCTTACTTTTGTTCCAACTTTTATATTATTCTACTTTATTAAAAACATAAAGCACGATGACACATATTGTCACGAAGAATATGATATAAATTAATAAATTATTTGAAAACAAAATTTAGACTTTATATTAAATATTATAGATTATTGTTGTTGTATCATCTATTTCTTATTTATTTAATTATATTTTTATATAATCCCTATTTAATTATTTTTATAAAATCCAACACAAAAATTAAGACTATTAATTATTTAAAAGAGAATAATATTGATATTTTGATAATATAAAAAATTTATACCGTTAATGAATAATAATTGTTGATTTATTTTAATTATTTAATTTTAATTTTAAATTTAATTAAAATAATATATTTGAATTATGATATTCGATAAGTAAAATATTTTATTCCGACATCAATAATATATATCGATTGATCTTTTATTTAAGTTTTATAGTCAATAAATGAAATACAACTCCCAAAATCTATTAGATTGGGAATAGAAAGAACCGAATTTATTGTATGGAAAGTCTGAGTGCGAAAATAGATAACAACCATAAAACATATCTTAATTTTGTGGAGATTCGGAGTATTGATATATAGTAGGAATATTTCCAGAAACACACCATTTTGTCCGGTGTTTCACAAATGTTCCTACACTATATATCAATAGTACGGAAAGTAAGGATTGCTCGTTCAAACTTGAACATGATCGTGGGTAAGCCGCCCCACATGCAAGTTTGAGGGAATATTATAGTCACACTTAAGGAGTGTTGAAATACACAAGTGAGAGGGCGAAACCACTCCTTTATGAGAGATTTTAGGATGCAATTTACATTCCTTCCGCTAGCCACAAACTTATAGGAATAATTGTGTTGATTTTCCACTACTTAAGATTTCTTGTTAATAACTACATTAGTTTAACTTAATTCCTATATTTTGAAGACATATTTTGTAAATAACAAATTGGATTATCTTTCTAAATTTGTTATGGTTAAAAGGATTTTGGTACAGCTTTCTTACTTTTTGTTCCAACTTCTTTTATATTATTCTACTATTATAAAATACCATTATTAATATTGTCGAAGAATATGATATAAATTAATAAATTATTTGAAAACAAAATTTAGACTTTATATTAAATATTATAGATTATTGTTGTTGTATCATCTATTTTCTCTTTTATTTAATTATATTTTTATATAATCCCTATTTAATTATATTTTTATAAAATCCAACACAAAAATTAAGACTATTAATTATTTAAAAGAGAATAATATTATATTTTGATAATATAAAAAATTTATACCGTTAATGAATAATAATTGTTGATTTATTTTAATTATTTAATTTTAATTTTAAATTTAATTAAAATAATATATTTGAATTATTATGATATTCGATAAGTAAAATATTTTATTCCGTACATCAATAATATATATCGATTGATCTTTTATTTAAGTTTTTATAGTCAATAAATGAAATACAACCCCAAAATCTATTAGATGGGAATAAGAAATTTAATTTATTTGAAAATGGAAAATATAATTGATAAAAAACATATCTTAATTTTGTTGGAGGAGATTCTAGTGATATATATAATATTTGGAGAAACACACCATTTTGTCCGTGTGTTTCTCACAAATGTTCTCACAATATATAACACTGACCTAAAAGTGATGTTTTCGTTCAAACTTGAACATGACCTGGCATGCAAGTTTGGGGAATATTGTAGTCACACTTAAGTGTTGAAACATAAGTGTAGTGAAGAAAACCACCTTATAGAGAGATTTTAGGGATGCAATTTTACATCTCCTCCGCTAGCCACAAACTTATAGGAATAATTGTGTTGATTTTGACTACTTAAGATTTTCGGTTAATAACTACATTAGGTTTAACTTAATTCCTATATTTTGAAGACATATTTTGTAAATAAATTGGTTTATCTTTCTATAAATTTGTTAGTGGTTAAAAGGATTTTGGTACGCTTTCTCTTTACTTTTGTTCCAACTTTTTATATTATTCTACTTTATTAAAAAAAACATAAAGCACGATGACACATATTGTCACAAGAATATGATATAAATTAATAAATTATTTGAAAACAAAATTTAGACTTTATATTATATAGATTATTGTTGTTGTATCATCTATTTTCTTATTTATTTAATTATATTTTTATATAATCCCTATTTAATTATATTTTTATAAAATCCAACACAAAAATTAAGACTATTAATTATTTAAAAGAGAATAATATTGATATTTTGATAATATAAAAAATTTATACCGTTAATGAATAATAATTGTTGATTTATTTTAATTATTTAATTTTAATTTTAAATTTAATTAAATAATATATTTGAATTATTATGATATTCGATAAGTAAAATATTTTATTCCACATCAATAATATATATCGATTGATCTTTTATTTAAGTTTTATAGTCAATAAATGAAATACAACTCCCAAAATCTATTAGATTGGGAATAGAAAGAAACCGAATTTATTGTATTGGAAAGTCGAAAAGTAAAATAGATAACAAATAAAAAACATATCTTAATTTTGTTGGAGGAGATTCCGAGTATTGATATATAGTGTGGATATTTGAGAAACACACCATTTTGTCTCCGTGTTTCTCACAAATGTTACACTATATATCAATACTGAGGTGAACGGATTGTTGGTTCAAACTTGAAATGACTGGGTGTTTTTCCTGCAAGTTTGAGGGAATATTAGTCACACTTAATGGAGTGTTACACAAGGTGAGTAGTGGGCGAAACCCATTCCCATATAGAGATTTTAGGATGCAATTTTACATCTCCTTCCGCTTAGCCACAAACTTATAGGAATTGTGTTGATTTTCCGACTACTTAAGATTTTCGGTTAATAACTTCATTAGGTTTAACTTAATTCCTATATTTTGAAGACATATTTTGTAAATAACAAATTGGTTTATCTTTCTAAATTTGTTAGTGGTTTGGATTTTGGTACGCTTCTTACTTTTGTTCCAACTTCTTTTATATTATTCTACTTTATTAAAAAAATATAAAGCACGATGACACATATTGTCACGAAGAATATGATATAAATTAATAAATTATTTGAAAACAAAATTTAGACTTTATATTAAATATTATAGATTATTGTTGTTGTATCATCTATTTTCTCTTATTTATTTAATTATATTTTATATAATCCCTATTTAATTATATTTTATAAAATCCAAACACAAAAATTAAGACTATTAATTATTTAAAAGAGAATAATATTCATATTTTGATAATATAAAAAATTTATACCGTTAATGAATAATAATTGTTGATTTATTTTAATTATTTAATTTTAATTTTAAATTTAATTAAAATATATTTGAATTATTATGATATTCGATAAGTAAAATATTTTATTCCGTACATCAATAATATATATCGATTGATATTTAAGTTTTTATAGTCAATAAATGAAATACAACTCCCAAAATCTATTAGATGAATAGAAAGAAATCAATTTATTGTATTGGAAAGTCAGAGCGAAAATGATAACACTATAAAAAAACATATCTTAATTTTGTTGGAGGAGATTCGAGTATTGATATATAGTGTGGATATTTGTGAGAAACACACCATTTTGTCCTCAGGTTTCAGAAATGTTTCTACAAATACATAGTATCACATCGAAGAGGGGACCTGATTGTTCGGGCTCAAACTTGAACATGATGTAAGCTGCCTCACATGCAAGTTTGAGGAATATTGTAGTCACACTTAAGGGAGTGTTGACATGAAGGAGAGGGCAAAACCCACCCTATGTAGAGAGATTTTGGAATTTTACATCTCCTTCCGCTAGCCACAAACTTATAGGAATAATTGTGTTGATTTTCCGACTACTTAAGATTTCGGTTAATAACTACATTAGGTTTAACTTAATTCCTATATTTTGAAGACATATTTTGTAAATAACAAATTGGTTTATCTTTCTATAAATTTTTTTGGTTAAAAGGATTTTGCATGCTTTCTCTTACTTTTGTTCCAACTTCTTTTATATTATTCTACTTTATTAAAAAAACATAAAGCACGATGACATATTGTCACGAAGAATATGATATAAATTAATAAATTATTTGAAAACAAAATTTAGACTTTATATTAAATATTATAGATTATTGTTGTTGTATCATCTATTTTTCTTATTTATTTAATTATATTTTATATAATCCCTATTTAATTATATTTTTATAAAATCCAAACAAAAATTAAGACTATTAATTATTTAAAAGAGAATAATATTCATATTTTGATAATATAAAAAATTTATACCGTTAATGAATAATAATTGTTGATTTATTTTAATTATTTAATTTAATTTTAAATTTAATTAATAATATATTTGAATTATTATGATATTCGATAAGTAAAATATTTTATTCCGTACATCAATAATATATATCGATTGATCTTTTATTTAAGTTTTATAGTCAATAAATGAAATACAACTCCCAAAATCTATTAGATTGGGAATGAAAGAAACCGAATTTATTGTATTGAAAAGTCAGAGCGAAAATAGATAATACTATAAAAATAGATCTTAATTTTGTTTGAGGAGAATTCTGAGTATTGATATAGTGTGATATTTGTGAGAACACACCATTTTGTCCTTCTACAAATGTTCCTACTTATATATCAATAGAAGAAAGTAATCGGTTTCTCAAACTTGAACATGATCGTAAAGGCCTCACATGCAAGTTTGAGGGAATATTGTAGTCACACTTAAGGGAGTGTTAAATGAAGGGAGTAGGGGCGAAAACCCACTCCCTTTAGAGAGATTTTAGGATGCAATTTTACATTCCTTCCGCTAGCCACAAACTTATAGGAATAAATTGTGTTGATTTTCTCGACTACTTAAGATTTTCGTTAATAACTACATTAGGTTTAACTTAATTCCTATATTTTAAAGATATTTTGTAAATAACAAATTGGATTATCTTTCTAAATTTGTTAGTGTTAAAAGGATTTTGCATAGCTTTCTCTTTACTTTTGTTCCAACTCTTTTTATATTACTCTACTTTATTAAAAAAAAAAATATAAAGCACGATGACACATATTGTCACGAAGAATATGATACAAATTAATAAATTATTTGAAAACAAAATTTAGACTTTATATTAAATATTATAGATTATTGTTGTTGTATCATCTATTTTCTTATTTATTTAATTATATTTTTATATAATCCTATTTAATTATATTTTTATAAATCCAACACAAAAATTAAGACTATTAATTATTTAAAAGAGAATAATATTCATATTTTGATAATATAAAAAAATTTATACCGTTAATGAATAATAATTGTTGATTTATTTTAATTATTTAATTTTAATTTTAAATTTAATTAAAATAATATATTTGAATTATTATGATATTCGATAAGTAAAATATTTTATTCCGTACATCAATAATATATATCGATTGATCTTTTATTTAAGTTCTTATAGTCAATAAATGAAATACAACCCCAAAATCTATTAGATTGGGAATAAAGAAATTGAATTTATTGTATTGGAAAAGTGCGAAATAGATAATAAATTACAAAACATAACTTAATTTTGTTGGAGATTCTCGAGTATTGATATATATATGGATATTTGTGAAACACACCATTTTGTCCCGGTGTTTCTACAAATGTTCCTACAATATATCAATATGGATGAGAGCGGACCGGATTGTTTTCTCAAACTTGAACATGATGTGGGAAATATTCATATGCAAGTTTGAGGGGAATATTGTGAACACATTAATGGGAGTGTTGAAATACATTAAGTGTGAGTAGGGCTAAAACCCACCCCCTATAGAGAGATTTTAGGATGCAATTTACATCTCCTTCAATAGCCACAAACTTATAGGAATAATTGTGTTGATTTTCCGACTACTTAAGATTTTCTATTAATAACTACATTAGGTTTAACTTAATTCCTATATTTTGAAGACATATTTTGTAAATAACTTGGTTATCTTTCTATAAATTTGTTAGTGGTTAAATTGATTTTGGTACAGCTTTCTTTACTTTGTTCCAACTTTTATATTATTCTACTTTATTAAAACATAAAGCACGATGACACATATTGTCACGAAAAATATGATATAAATTAATAAATTATTTGAAAACAAAATTTAGATTTTATATTAAATATTATAGAGAATTGTTGTTGTATCATCTATTTTCTCTTATTTATTTATATTTTATATAATCCCTATTTAATTATATTTTTATAAAAATCCAACACAAAATTAAGACTATTAATTATTTTTAAGAGAATAATATTCATATTTTATAATATAAAAATTTATA
>CM038796.1:201471406-201550742 GCA_021764765.1 Vicia sativa
TATATAAAATCTCTAATCAATGCTAAAAAATATTAATCTGATTATATTTAATTTTTTATAAACAAAATATAACAAATATAATTAAATTATATTTAAATTATTATAAAATTATTATGTAGTAAAAGTTTTTAGTATAAAATGTATTTAAATGACAATTATTTTATATTTGTATATATATAAGAAAAATCGGTTCATGATCTATGTATTAAATATATAAATAATAATAATTATTATATTCATTTTATTTATATATTATTATATAGGTAATAAAATAATATAAACTTTTATTTACATAATTGTAATTATTTCTAAAAATATAAAACACATAAAAATTATTAAATAAGACTAAATATGTTTTTAATCATCGTAAAAATATCATTGTCCATATTGTAATTATAAAGTATCAAATATAAAATTAGTTATAGTTAAAAAATAAACACATTTAAAAGACATTTAATATATGTTTTCATGATATGAATAAAACATTGATTTGAAGTATCGTGCATAAATTCTTTTTAAATTTATTTAGGAGTAATAAAAAATTAAAATTTGTTGAATATAAATTAAACTTATTTATGATAATACAAATAAATAATTTAGTTGGATACAAAATATGAAAAATAATAAATACAACAATCAAAACTTTTGTACATAAAAATTAAGTTAAAATTTAATGATCAAAATTTTAAATGAAATGACACTTAAATTAATGAAAGGCGACATCAAAAGACAATGGGCTAAGAGCATGGTTTCTCCATGCCAGGGTATCTCCCAAATACACTATAGATGTCTCTCAAACGCGAGGTTCGATAGGTGATCGCGACTTTATGTCTTAAAGAATCTAGACCATAAGTATATAGTCCTATTAAGCATTATAGTTTAAGATTATCAGATCCCAAGGGACTTAATATGGGCTCCCATTATCTTAGGTTTTCGTAAATCTAAGGCTAATAACGAAATAATTGGTTTAGGGAACCTAATGAAGTTATAATCTAGTTTAGATTCAGGGAATATCGGTTATGTAATGGTTGGACTTCGGGTTTAGCAATGATTGACTTAAACTCGAACTATCAAAACAGTTTCGATGGGAAATATTTGTTTGAAAACCCTCTTCTCAAACTCGTGTTTATTGATTGATCATTAGAATCAAACCTAAGTGAGTGCTCATTGTTTACAATTAGAGAATTAAAATACTTTTGAAAACAAATAAAACCTAATCAACTTAAAAGCGCTCGTTAGTATTTTAAGTTCATGCACAATTACTATTGTCCATTATCATCTCAAACTCTCCTTTATTGATCCTATTCTAATCTATATTTTACTCTCGTAACAAAACACTTGGTATTTAGACTAGTCATTGAAACCGAAAAATTATTTTAAAGGAATGAATCAATGGCGTTGTTAAACTCCGTTAGCTATACGACCTACATACCGATAACTAAATTTAACCTAGCATGTTATTTAATTCAATTATAAGCGCAACTTAAAATAAACAATATCAAACATATTCTAAATAAACCACGATTTTAGACAATTTGGCATAAAATAAATAAATAATTAATAAACCCGAAAATAAAATTGTGGAATATTTAGCTAACCAGTGTCTCAAGAATTAGAAATTATGCTCTTCTTTATTGCTCAGAAATTAAATGCGATGAAGGAAATAAAGGCACGATTCTAACGTGAGTTAGAATCAACAAGGTTCTGAAAAATCCCGATGTGGAGTACTACAAAAATGAAATCAGATACACTAAAACTATAAAGTTAAATCATAATCGGCAAAATAAAAGGCAAAGAAAATAATCTACGGAAAAATCGGCAGAATGTGATGAAAGTGAGCGGAAAGGAAAGTGTGTTGAAAATGGAAATGAAAGCCCTATTTATAGAAATAAGATTCATTGAGAAAATAGGTTCGTGGGGACATCTTTTCCGCCTCCATTTTCGTCATAGCGATCTCTACGGACTGTTAAGAGAACATGGCCCGGTATTCACGCGTGAAAGCGGTGAGGAAGTTCGCTTCCTAAGCCATCGTGACTTAGATGCAAGATCGAGGATAGGCGGTGCGGTTATTACACCCTTCTGCTTTGGAACTTGGGCCTTTCTTCCACGTTGGGTTGGGCGCTAACTTTAAATTATTTTAATTTCCAAAGATTTTACTTGTAATGCCTATTCTTGCCATACACCCCACAATTGTATAATTCTCTTCTTTGTGGATTTTGCAGTCGACTTTGTTCGACTTTTCTCGACTTTCTTCGCACATGTATAAATATTAAATTTCCGAAAACATAGAAAATACTATAATCTGAATAAAGGTAATTTAATTAATTAAATACGGATAAAATTCATGTAAATTGATCCAAATATTCTATACATTTTTGGGTTATCAATAGGGTAAAGTATTTTAAACTCAGACTCATTCCAGGCCTTCCAAATGAGCCTAGTAAAAGATTTGTTCCTTCCTTCATTTCTCAAAGCTTCAAATGAACCTTGGATGAGGTTTAGTTGAATCCCTTAAGTGAGTCTTAGTTGAGTTTTTTACGATGATACTTAGAGTCCCTAGGTGAGACATAGTTAATTCCTTAGGTGAGACTTAGTTGAGTCCCTTAGATGATACTTGAAATATCTCTATAAAGTAGTTGCTCATAGGTGGCAAGGATTCTCGGTTGAAATACAACAATTTAATCATCCGTAGAGCGGCAAGGATCTTTGTATGGAGTCCAACAATATAATTACTCTTACATGGTAACAATGATCTTCTTGTGGAATTCCAACAATAAAATTACTCATTGGAAGCAAGGATCTTCCTATGGAAGTAATAATATAATTACCCTATAGTAAAACAAGGATCTTCCCATGAAATTCAAACAATATAAAAGACCCCATAGAGAGACAAGTGTAACACCCTAGACTACATTCAGGAATATCGGCTGACCTCACAAACCAACATGAGTCCTTTCAACATGCTTTGTCCTCACTCACCCTTTCTAGGAAACTTCCCAGAAGGTCACCCAACCAAATACTACATAAAATCAAACATGTTTAACTATGGAGTGTAATAACAGAAGTGTTTCTATTTTGGCCTTAAGATTTTGATGATAACTTTACATGATATCATAAAGAACAATAGTATAATCTAATGGTTTCGTTCTAGTGTAGTTGTTGTTGTAACATTCTGAATCTAGTATCAAGGAATGTGACATCATCAGGTTCTGAACATAAACACTGGAAGAAAACATTTGGTTACATGTTACGATTGAAGTCAAGATTTTGGAATCCATATTATGCAACGAGTTCTTAGGAATGTTAGTACAAGAGGTTTTGATCGTGAATTTATGGTTAAGCTTTTGAGGCCTTCTAAAGCTTTGCTTCCATGTGTTCTAAGTTATGAAGATTATGAAGACGACGTTCTAGTGAAAATTACGATTATCGAAGACAAATAATTTCTTACGACCAAGTGCTAAAGACTCTAAAGACGAGGTTATAATGGGACAAGTTATAAAGACTCCAAGACTTAGGTTTTAAGACTTAAGAGTGAGTCTTCTACAACAAGCTTCAAACATTCAAATTATCAAAGCCTTTGAAGATAAGAAGAATTTCAAAATGGTTAATGTGTGATGTTGTACAAAAGGTACAAAAGTGCTATGTGACTTCTACCCTCTAGGGTGCGTAAGGACGGTCCTTTAGTAATTTATTGTCAACCACTCTCATTGTGACCGTTAGGAACAAATAGTTGGATTTCCACTATCTTTTCTTTACTTAACAAATATCTATTTACAAGCATCGAGAAAAACATTATCTAGAGAAATATGGAAAACTATCATTGAAACGTGATAAGATATGAAAATATTATTTTATCTTGTCTAAACTCTTATACCTTATTATATCCGTTGAAGAACTAACGTTGATGCAGGAAAGGACTTTCTATCCTCACAATCTCTCTCTCTCTCTCTCTCTCTCTCTATATATATATATATATATATATATATATATATATATATATATATATATCAAAGATTTGGAGTAAAGTGCTCTTGGACATTAGCCGAAAAGTCATGGATGTTGAAGCATCAAAGCGCAATGCTAAACAATATGAAGACCACTACACATAAATGAGAGAAAAGAAATAAAGAAAAGAAGATAAAAGACTACAAGATGTTATACAAATTATCATCATATACATCTTGGTAGATCTTAGAAGAAGCAAGAATTGTTGCTCGGAACTTGCTCAACAAAGATGAAGACTAAAAATATGTTACACCAATTATCATCATAAACATCTTAGTAGATCTCGGAAGAAGCAAAGAGTTGCTCGGAACTTGCTCAACAAGAAGATGAAGAATAATAACACTACAAGATGCTACTCAACTTCGATCAAATACATCTTGTTAGAACTTTGTAATGATCACAAGAGTTGTTGCTCGTGTTGTTATAGTTCAATATCTTCATGTAAATTGTTTTAACACAAGAGTTATTGCTCAAAATTTTTTTAAATAATATGTCCTTAATAATCTTTTAATATGCTTAGAAAAGCAATCATGTAAACACAAACCCTATCAAATGTTGATTGATTCCTTGAAAGACTAAGTGAAGGTCGATCTTAAGAAGACGGTGGTTGTAGGTTATTATAGGAAACCACGATAGGAGATCTTAAGTGATCGGATTCTATTCGGTCAATAAGTGTTATATTCATTAACTTAGATCACTGAACATATCATTGTAAGGTTCCTTGAGTAAGCGAGTGAGGCGGATCTCGAGAAGACAATGATTGGGTCATTGTGAAATCGATAGGATATTTTAAGTGATCGAATTTTATTGGGCCAATGATTTTTATATTCATTAACTTGGATCACTGAACATATCATTGTATGGAAATCCTCTTAGGGGACCATTTGGGTCATAATTCTTAAGGGGTCAACGAACGTTATATCCATCGTGATCACCGAATTGTTCATTGTTTGTTGGTCACCGACGGTTTCCCGTGCATTTGTAATCAGTTTGATTATAGTGGATTAAGTCCTTGGATAAGGAAACACACCTTGAGGGGTGGATAGAATTAACCATGTTAAGGTGAACCTAGATAAATCTTTTGTACCCTTTACTCTTCATTGTCTTTACCGCTGTTATCATTTGAGTTCTCAAAATTTCTAAGGGGAATATTCTATACAAACCCTATTTCAACCCCCTTTTTCTTGTGTTTTTTGTACCTTTAATTGTCATCAGATCCTGACTCTGTTATTGATTCAAGAATCAAACACTTAATCATGTAGAGAGATCTAGTAAGATAATATTCTTTGGTGGCTATTTACTCAAATGATAGAAATTTTTTCTATTCCAAACTCCAACCAGAAAAGAAATCAAAAAACTTTGGATACGAATCGGAAATGAAGACAAAATCTCGGAAAAATTTCTCACGGATTACGAAGGATCAAATACTACAGTGGAAAGGAATTCATCTTCTCAACATCATCATAAGTTATCCATCAAAAGTAAAGGTTGATAATTAGTCTGAGGATATTCAATGAAGCATGTCATCCAAATGACGACCTATGTAATCTTCTCTGAATCAAATCAACATCGGCTCAAGCAGATATGTCAAAATATTTGAAGAGAACAATAGCTTCTGAAAGACATTTGCTTCAAAAGCTTGAAGTAGAATCTATTGAAAGTTTAGCATATTTGTCCATGTTCTCAGAAGAATATTTTGTCCAGCAATATGTTCAAATCTCTGGAAAGACTGATGATTATTTAGAATCTATTTTGGTCGAAGGAAGTCAATCGGAAAATAAGTCATCTCTTGAAGATTAGGCTGCAAAAATCTCGAAATATGAGCTGCTACTAAAGTTCAAGAAGTAAAAGAATCAAAAGATGCTCATCAAGAAGCTTCTGATGACCAGACTCCTCTACAGAAGATTAGGAGAATTCTATCCTCTAAAGAACTAATTCTTGAAGATAAGGTCTGAAATTCTGGTGAGTGCAGACTCAGGATGTCGTGACATCTGATCCGACATTACAAAACAGACAAGGTAGAATTACAATTAAAATGTAGGAAACAAAAGAACACAAGGAATTGTTAACCCACTTCAGTTCTAACCAACCTACATCTAGGGGCATACCAAGCCAGGAATGAATTTCACTATCACCAATATTAATTTGGAGGGAAACCACCCTGTTTACACTCCTCACTTAATCAGACTACCCAATGACCCTTCTACCTAAGATACCACACTTAGATATGAGAACCTCCACTCACTTCCGATCACCTCAGTGATGTCTATAAGTTGCTATCACACCAGAGATTGCATCATTGGTTGGCTCCTCACAATTAGTTTGGAGATACCTCACTCCAAACACTACTAAAAATTTGAAGATACCACACTTCAACACAATATAAAACAATCCTCAAGTGACACTAAACCAAACTTGGAATTGCTTCAGCTTCTTCCAATGACACACTACACTCATTCGTCCGGCCAAGGTGAGTAAAATAATCCTCTTGCCTCGAGGCTTGAGGTACAAATTAGTGACCATCCCACAATGCTGGTGGTTCACCTTCAAACCAAATCTCTAGAGTTGTTACAAACTCAGCCCTAAAACTACATCATTACTAAATTAGGCTTGTAAGTGTTTTATGATGGCTTTAATTTTTTGTAAAACCAGAATATGTCAATGTCTGGTGATGTCATGACATTACAGGTTGAATAAATTCTGAGAAGAAGTATACAAGTACATCTCAAGTATGGTTGCATAGCATAATAATCATGCTATGATCATTATGTTGGAAATCGCAGAAGAATGAATGATGTCATGATCAATGTTATGACATTACATGTAGAATATATTGTTATGCAGATTGCTTTTCTGAGAGTTTTCATGATTGTTGAAATTCGATGTGGATTAATATGTTTGAATCATATGCTCACGTGGATATTAGGTTAACTTTGTTTAACCCTAATTATTATCTTCAAAGACCAAGTCCTTAGGTTAACTTTGGTTAACCCTAGCTACATTGTGGAAGCCCAAGTTGAAGACTTTCTTTGCTTCATTATCTAACAAACCCTTATGTTGTTATCGCCTTTTCGAGAAAGTAAGCGATTGTGATTTGTGTTTTAGTAATTCTTGTAGCCAAGCAATTATCTTTTGATAAGTGCCTTGGAGTAGGATTTGGTTATGGGGTAGTTTATCACTCAAAGCTTTGAAGCACGAGTGTTGTGTCTCTTGATTAAAGCTTTGAATCAAAATCAAGTATGTTTATTGAAGAATGTCTTCACAATTCTATTAATCATTAGGTTAGTATCATCTTTGTGATTGAGGGGGTAGTAGGAACTCAGGTCTAAGTAGGACTTAGATTGAAGTTGCATTGGTAGTCTTAAGTGAAGGAGATAAACTGGTTGGTTTATTCTGAATTAATACTACATAGTGGATTTCCTCCACGGCTTGGTAGCCCTGAGTGTAGTTACACACGAATGGGTTAACAATTGATTCTTCTTTACGCCTTTTAAATTATTGTTTGTATTGTTATGATTTGTCGGATCATGTCATAACATTCACTTTGACATCTTTTACAAGACTAAAAGTCATTAACCTTACTCAAATCATTTTTCGCTTTGGCTTTTATTTTAAAATTTTCTCAAAAGATTAGACTCTTGCTAATTCTTGTAGTGATTCAAGCTACTATTCTTCTACGATATGTAGTGAAGTGAGACATTTTCCACTTAGGTGTTGAGTGATACTTTGTTGATGTCAAATCTAAGTTATATCCTCCACTTTGAGATGATACAAATGCTCCTTCCTCGGTGTGGGTAGTAGTATGTTTTCCACTCGAATATGAAGAGACGTCTCTTCTTCTTAAAATTAATAAACACACATGTGTTTTTAAAATTTTTAAGGGGAACTATGAGTACCCTGATCTCTCAATGCACGAAAAGGGTACATAGGCACAAAAGATTTGCAACCGTGGTGGGTGCAAAAATTGTAAACAATACTTTCTTTTCTCATCTCCACCATCTATTTTGTACATATTTATTTATATACATACACAAATTTTCAAAGAGGTTCCTACGGAGTACCGTAGATGTTTAGGGTGCTAATACCTTCCATTTGCATAACTAACCCACATACCTAGATCTCAGTTTTATTAGTTGTTACTTTAAAAACTTCTTGAGTTTATTAAGCTCTTTTCCCATTCCTTTAGAAATAATAAGTGCGGTGGTGACTTTCACGATTACGAGTTGAGTCAATCAATGGCTTAGTCTCGAGATTTTTACCTTAAAACTTGCAATCTATCAACTGGGACTTTTCAAGGTTGAGCTCTCTTCCTTAACTAGGGATTGTTCGAAAAAATACAACAACAACAACAACGTCACACCATTATGTGAGATAGATTGCAATGGAAAAATGTTTTGTTCAAGATAGGAGAACATTGAATATTTTTGTGTCTTGCAATCAATCCCAAAGAATGATACATGAGATACTAAGGCGACTTCATATAGTAAGTATTATGATAACATCTATTTAACGAGTGCTTTTATTGTAAAATATCAATATTTTATCCTCGATTAAATCAAAAGCGAATGGTTAGGTCATTTAGTTTACACTTATAAACAAATAAAACATAAAATGCATTAGTTAAATTCAAAGCATGTCATGAGTTGTTTTCCCCTCGTTTATATTAAAAATCGAGAGAATATATGGTTTTATAAAAATAAAAGATGGCGCACATTGCCATTATCTCGCTTTTTTGGTGAAAGCTTGTGTCATGAAATATCTTATTTGGAATAGTGGTAAACATATTTTACCTTGGTTTTGTCAAACCGGGGGATAATTTAACGTGATTTTTGAGGATATTGATCATTATACTTAAACAAATATTTGTGGTCCATTTCATGATTATCAATGTTGAAGACACTATCATTAGTTATCCACGTGAAACATAAAAAACTTCATTTATAAAAGCATTTTAAATATATAAAATTGATAATGAAACATCATGAGCACATGAAACTATCTACATCCACCACTTTAAGTTTTGCAAGAGAAATTGCCATGAAAATTTCTCTATGATGGATTGCAAGAGCAGCAAATTATTTGAGTTTAAGGTTTGTGTTCTTAAATATTTATTTGAGTGAAAAATCATTTATTTATCTAAGTTTTTTATTTTATTTCCGAAACAAATGCAAACAAATGCAAACAAAAGCAATTGAAATTATTATGCACCCGACACTTGTTCTTCCACAAAACTCAATGATTTGAAGATCTAAAATCAGATCTTCAGGGAAATTAATTTTTACTTTAACATTCGGTGTAAACAATGTAATATTCTAAGTAAATAATATAGTTTGTAAACAAATTAATTTATTAATATTATGTGTAAATAATGTAACAAGTTTGTTTTTTTATAAATATTATAGCCCCTCGATTTTATTGATAAAGTAAGTATGATGCGCTAGGTTTGAAAATAATAAAAATGCATATCTTTGGGATTCAAACTCATGTGCAAATAACAACCTCTCGATTTTTATCAAGCGAGGATAAAGTGGCCATTTTCATTAAGCTCTCCGTTACCTCGCTTTTGTAGCGAGGGTTAAATGCATTTTCCTTTGAGTTTAAATATATTTTTGTAGTAGTGTATATTTTGTTGCTTGTCCTTGAAGAGCCTCTTACGCCCGTCTCTTGAAGCCTTTACAAATATACCAACATAAATGCACTCGACATCTATAGAAAGAGCTACGCACCCTACCGCCTAGGTCAATGGAAGAAACATGCCAAACAGAATATGTTTGTCTTGAACTCAAGAATAACCCTAGGAGTTGAGATACTCCTAATTTCATTACTACTAGGTTCTCGGGCATTCAAAGATTGAAAATATTTAAGGAAAGTGTAAACCTTTAGGTCATCACGATACGTCTCAACAAAGTCAATATTCATTATGGATAACAAAAAAAAAAGAAGGGAAAAACTATCCTCACAAACATTGGGATGTTCCATGTTCATCCCTCTAACTCCTTCTACAGAAGCATCTATGTTTCCCCACCAAAGTGGAGACTTAAGAGTTTGCTAGCATCTTTGATGGAACTCCCACTAGCCTCAAAATTATCACTAAGAATAACAAGATTTGGAAGGGGTGCGCAGTTATCAAAGAAGCAACATTAAACATTTATGGGTCTATCATCCCCGTTGTAAGATGAAGCAATGTTTATATCAACACCACTAGATATTTCTATGACATTTAGTAGTTCACCTTTGACATTGATCATGGTTAAGAGAAACAACAACTGTAAATAGAAATATAGAAGTGGTACCTTGAAATAATTGGAAGTTTAAAGTGTAGAATACGACAAAAGGTTGCTCTAAAGATGCGATAAGCCAAGGGTGTGCAAAATCCAAAGAAAGAAAGAAAGAAATATGTAAAATGGGATTCGCTGGAGATCGGGGAAGACGAGTCAAACTTTGCAAATAGAAAAAGAAAAGTTATAGTTTGTGCTGAGAATGAAAATGTTCCCTAAAATGTAAAATAAACTTTATAATGGAACGAGATAGGAAAATTAACATCCTAAATAAAGTATAAGGGACAGGTGAGAAACAACAATGAAATTTTCAGAAAGTACCAATATACTAGTGTACACCTGAGCATCTCTAACCGCTTTTCATATATACGAATTCCTCGCAATACATGAGATATATTATTACCATAATTTGGACTCTTACATTACTTTTTACTTTATAATTAACTTAATACTTTATAATTAACTTAAATGTTAGAATGTTAATCTTTCATGTTCATCCATTTCCTTGCACCGCAATTTGTTCCACCCTAACAAGACTTTATTACATAATTTTCTTTTGTAACGAAACAATACTTCTAATTTATTATTTATTATTTTAAATAAAGATATAAAGTATAATTTTACTAAAATATTTATAATAAATTTTAAAAGGTCTTATCATTTTAAAATGGTAAAAAAAAACATTATTTCTAGATTGCCCTTATTCCTGCATGTGTGTTTGGCAACCTTATTATCACTTCTAAATTCTTTACTTATCATCCCTCAAATTTAACTTGTCACTCTCTTCAAATCTGCGAAAAGATCATATTGTCCAATCATTTTTCATTATTACATTTTACAAAATTTACGGTACATACTGGATTTTTCAAATTCTCTGACGATACAGAAAATTTCGAGGCGATATCGAAAATTTAGCGAAATCAAGTAAGTTTCTGATATATTTTAGGAAATTTCGATATATTGTACTAGATATTTTATAATTTTAGTAGCCTACTAGAAATTATGAAATATAAAGTATTTCTGGAAATTTTAAAATTTCGTATTATCATTTGCCAATATCTTGAAAATTTTGAAATTTTAAATTTTAATATCCATACGAGAAATTTCAAAATTTATGGTATTTGTATTTTTAATTGTTATTTTCTTATATTTTTTAATTTTGCTTGCAGTGAGGATCGGAGGTAGAGATGGATCTATGCGGGAATGGACATGAGATAAAGCCAATGTTGTGGCTTGAGGCTAATAGTATGAGACCTCGAGTTGCATCGAACACCGTCGTCCAACCCGGTTCTCACATGAAACAGGATGGTGAGTAGGCGGTGACGGGGTTCGTGCACCTCGTCGACGGTTGGTGGAAAGCTACGGCAATCGAGAATCAACCATCTACGATGGAGGAGACTCATATTCCTACGGTGAGTAAGTAGTTGAGGAGCAGGTGGTTCAAGTCGGTTGTTCGAGGATTCGGTGGTACGATCGATTTAAGATTAGATGGTTGAGCGAGTTGTTCAAGGCGGGTTCGAGAGCCGTTCGGGATCTAGATCGGACCAGTTCATAAGAGAGTTGACATGGTGTCTCGTCTTGATACAAACACCATTATTTCATCTACTAAGCCATCAGTGTGTACTAATGGAGGTTTCCCTGGAGGACCTTCTGATAGGTCCGAGTTGACGGGATACGCTGACCATGTCGCTTATAGAATATGGAAGGGAGAAGTATGTAATATTAGTTTCGTTTAAATGCTTAATTTTTATTTGTATTCCACATTTTGATGTATACTAATTTGTTTTAATTATGTTGTTTTGTTACAGGAGCGTCCGGTGTTGAAGGTCTCTTCTCATAGGGTTGAAGTTGAAGAACTTCCCCGAGAGTCTGATGCTTGAGTGGGTGAGAAAGATAATTGAGGATTTCCATCTGGAGGACTTTGTTGGATGCTCCTTGACGATGTTGGACGCCTCCCTACTATCAGCTTTTGTCGAGAGGTGGTACCCAGGGACATCATCCTTCCATCTTTAATCTGAGGAGATGATGGTGAATTTGGAGGGTGTGGATGCCCTATTTCACCTTCTGATTGTTTGTGTGTTTTTCACACCAATCTATAGGGACCGGGAAACATTGATGCGCATGGTTGTGGCTGCTTTGGAGGTCGATGAGGTGGACGTGCTATGTGAGTTTGGTGAGACTCGGGGATTTCACCTTCGCATGTCTTGGTTGAGGACTACTTATGTGGCGCTAGTGGAGGCAGAGAAGTATGAGGCTTCCACTAGGGCATACATGCTACATCCGGTGGCATGTACTCTCTTTACGAACAAGTCTAGAGTTTACATGGATGTACTCACATCGCCCTCATCGTCATTTTGAGGTATCTACTTTATATTCAGGGTATATTAGATGAGAGAGTTATGTGGCTAGACACTTTCCTGAGAGGTATCTAGTATAGTTATATCTGAGGCATCCGCGGTCGGAGGAGCCTAGGCGGTGGCAATGATCGATGGTTTGAGTCACATCATTAACACCAGATCATTGATCAACCGTTGGGGTTCAAGGCACTGGCGATCTCGAGGATAAATGCCTAGGTGATTCGATGAGTGTGTCACACCCTCGTGTCATACCACCGACTTGACATATGATATCCAGGGGGCCTTGGTGCTAAGATTCTTGATCCACCACCACCTCCTCCATAGGGTGACTAGGACGATGCGTACAACTCATCGTTGTTCACTTAGATAACCTCGTGGTTGGTGAACCTTGATGGTGAGGTTTATCTTGGGTTAGCTAGGTTGGCCGACATTGTCCGTGGAGGACTATGTAGTTATATTTTTATGATTGTATTATATGTATATGTTGTGACAAACAAAATTATAGTTTATTACATAATCTTTTTGGCTAGTACATGTTTCGATTACATAAAGAAAAAAAAACAAACTCGAAAAAGTTAACAAACATCGGATGACAAACAACAAACATAAGCGATTACTCCGATACATGAAAACCTATGAACTACGGATGACTACGGATGCTTGACACTTTATTATATCGTCAGATCTCCGGATCTACGCATCCATTCGATCGGACCTTTAGTTATCTTATGACGAAATGATTTCCACATGGCCTTCATCTTCATCATTCTTCACTCAATTAGCTTGTTCACTCAGACCATTTATACCAATGTAATCCTCCGAAACTCGATCTTGGTCACCCTTGTTCTCGATCGGTACAAATCGTTCAATGTTTCTTTCAAGGTGGAAGGACTCGATTCATCTAGGGCTTGAATACAATAGAAGGTTTATCGTAGTTATAATACATACGCCTTGTGTCGAAGTGAGAAAGAGACATTTTGTTGAGATGTGTATCAATAACCCTAAGACCCCTATTTATACAAGGTGGTGTGCATTAGACCACATAAGTGTCGATTATGTCGGGACCCTCAAAATGTCGGCAAAATCTCAACCATTGAAAGCATAATGTTTAAACATATCAAAATTCGGTTATAAAATAAATTTACGGTATACGAAAAATGTAATTTCAGATATACGACTTGTATTTTCAGTATACCAAATTTTTAAAAATTATTTCCGGAAATTTAGTTGCGATAGAAATTCGTAATTTCAATATACGAAATTTTAAATAGATTTCGGAAATTTTGGTTGTACCAAAATTTGGTAGATGTACAGAAAATTTAGTTCAAAATTTCTTTCTATTATATCAGAGATAAGTTTGAATTAAAAATTTGAGAGGTGGCAGATTGAATTTGGGTAGCAAAAAAGTTCTCTAAACTCCAAATATCAGGTCAATTATCTTATAAATATCAGGTCAATTATTTTATACTCGTCTCTTTCATAGAAGACAAACCCATGAGCCCATGGTGGCATAAAGAATGTCTCAAGTCAATTAAAATATTTGGCTCCACTGCATGTTATATGTTGTTTCACTAGCTAGAAATTGCACATGGTTTAGATTCAGCAATTAAGGGGGCGAACTAAAGTATCTATAGTAGTGATTTTGTATGATAATAGAAGACCTCAATATATATTTTTGTTTTCTTTAAATATGTAAAGAAAAAAAATCTGTTTACAATTACAAATATAACATTTATTTTTATTCTTGTTCTTTAGTTTTAATTTCTACAAATTTTATTTTCATTTAAATTAAACCTAATTAAATATAAAATATTTAAAATAAATAGTGTGTTTGCTGAATTTAAAACATATAGTATATTTCTAACTACTAAGTTGATATTTAATTTGATAAAAATAACATTAATGGTGTAATGCCTTAAGTCTCGTGTGAAAAAAATTTTTTATTATTGTCAATTTATTTTAACGAGATGTAGGTGGTGAGTTACAGAACACAATATTACAGCATGCTTTCATATTCTTTGCATTACTCATACTTTCATGTTAACATTTTTGTATACCACATTTAACTATTTATACTACAATATCTATTTTCTATTTATATGATTCTACTAATGGGTTTGTTCTTGTATATTACAATTAATGTAGGGTTGATGTAAAGATTCTATTTAATTGTTCACGTTATTTTAAATGATTTTTATATATTTTATTTAATCCATATTACAACGTACTTTCATATTAACATGCCTTTCATGTTAACGTACTTTTTGTTTCCTATTTTATCATCATCACAAAATGGGTGGTGAGTTTAACTTTTTTATATACTACAATTTCTTATTTTATCGTCACAAAATGGGTTTGTTCTACTTTAAATGGGTTTGTTCTTGTATATTACAATTAATGTAGGTTGATGTAAAGATTCTATTAGAAAAATAGTGTAAATTTCAAAAAGTGAAGGTGCATATGAACCCCTTGGCTATAATGGTTCCGTCACTGCTTGCAGTAAAATAATTATCCTAAATATTACATGCAATAAATCTATGATCAGAGGAGATATATGTATCAAAGAAAGGTTTTGTGACGGCGAGCAATGGACGAGGCTGAACCGTCGTCGTGGTTTGTTGTTGTGACGTTGTTATACTCTGCGTGTTGTTGATGTGCCGTTATAAGTCATCAATATATTTCTTAGGCAGTACTGAAAATGTGACATATGCATGGTCTAGAGTCCCATCGATCACTAAGGAAACATAACTAGTGTTTATAAAGCAAAAACTTGTCACTATATTGCAAATCGGTTGAGACTAATTGGTGCATCGAAAGACAATATTCTTATACTTTTATTTTACTAATTATATATAATTAATAATTGGAAATTATGCCAATAAAAATAAATAAATAAAAGAAATTAAATTATTCTGGTGGATTACTAATTATATATAATTAATAATTGAAATTATATAATTAAAATAAATAAATAAAAAGGAAAATTATTCTGGTGGATTAAAAATAATAAAAAGTCTATATAATATTTGATGGAATCTGAATATTATGATGGGTTGATTAAAAAACCTTTACAGGACATTAAAAATAAAACTACGCTAACTTTAGATGGGGGTTTATATATTTAACCATTTTTATATATTTAACCATTTATGTTTCAAACTCTAACATATAATGTTTTGACTTGTTTTATTTATGTTTCTACTTGTTTTGACTTGAAGGTGGATGGATGGTTGAATGAAAAAATTAAGAGGATGAAGTTAAAGTGAGTTGTAAACTTTGATTAACACATGTTTATTGCTCTCTTCAACTTCATCCTCTTTCATTTTTGAATACATTATGGGATAAGTATGTTTTAACACATTTTTGAGTTGATGTTGTTGCTACATATAAAAGTTGTATGTTGTTTAATGTTTGTTGTTGATGAATATTATTGTTAATATTTGTTTCAGATGATTTTATTATATTTTATGTGGTTTCGTGATTTTCCAACACCTTATTGAATATATAAGTTTTCTAATTGCATTAGATAATTGCACTATGATAGATAAAGTTATATTATAAAACAAGTTAGGACAATTCTAGACAAAATTCTTTAGACTATTATCTACATTTAGCTATTTAATTATTAGAACTTTGTTCTTCTAGTTCTTCAAACCCTTCTATCACTTTTAATTTTAGTTGCGAAAGAGAATATGTTACAAAATGAACTAGAAGTGAAGGAATGGGGTTGAAGAACTAGGAGCATTAAAATAAGTTCTCATGATTAAAGATCAAAATCTGATTAAAGAGTTGAGGAATTCTTGTTTGCATTGAGCAGTAACTTGTTTTAATATAACAATTTGTTATATTATGATGTTCTAGATCGGAATTTGAAAGGTTATATGTTTTGAGCATATGCAAAATAAGATTTCACATAATTTATAATAAACTCAATATATATTATCAACCTGTTGTTTAAAATCATTGTTGTTACAAGTTTTTCTTTAAAGTATATCCCAATGGTTGTTTGAATAACTATTATGATGCGTAGATCTCTACTTGATATATAATCGGTCACACGACCATGGCGGAAAGCACTACACATACAACCATCATTTAGCTCACAGCGGTTGGTAATCCGTTGTGATATCAATTTTAAACCATTGTAGTATCCCTTTTCCATTATGGTAGGAGTCCTTCATTTAGTTTTAGAATTTGATCTTATCAAGTGTGAGAGTGTGACATTGACAATCTAGCTTAGAATTTTCGGGCTTTTAATAGATATATTTATTAATGTTCTTATCTTGGATCTCTTAAGATTGGGTTATAAATATGATTCTCTCTCATTGTTCTTAATATATAGTGCATAATTTCTAATGAGTAGAAAATCGTTTAGATTTTCTTAATTCTCGATCATATTGGTTCTCATATATTATACTTTTACTGTACTCATTTGAATGGTTATCATTTTTTCTTCATCGTCAAAGTCTTGGTGAACTTTAAATTATTATGTTTTTCTAATTGCCCACAGTCTTAGGAAGAAAGTGTTAGGTTTACAAGTAAAAATCATGGGTTTCAAATGAGACATATCAAAATTTTGGAACAATAACTTCATATTGTGAAGGTGAAGATCCAAGCACTACTAGTTCAATAGAAACATGCATTAGCATCG
Organism: Vicia sativa; assembly: GCA_021764765.1. Classification (NCBI taxonomy): domain Eukaryota; kingdom Viridiplantae; phylum Streptophyta; class Magnoliopsida; order Fabales; family Fabaceae; genus Vicia; species Vicia sativa. The sequence continues at coordinate 201,488,698 of CM038796.1, forward strand.
AGGAGATCAATTGTTCTATTCACTCATGAGCAGAAGATCAAAGAAGTGAATACATTTAAAGTCATATTATCACATGACTGAAGATAAATATTAAGAAAAGTTTGTGATGGATAAGGTCGTGTAAAATGTGGTCAAGTTATAATTATTATGGACCTATATTTTCAATTTTTAATAAATATTTATAGTGTACACACACGCACACACACACATGTATGTGTGTGTGTTCTTAAGCAAGTGACTTCCTTGTTGGAACAAGGAGGAGGTGCAGAGGTTAGATTATGTGTGATTTTGGAAGATCGAGCTTTCTGATGAAGGTTTGTATTTATCAAGATGAATTTCTTGCTTATCCTCTTGCGAGCCCTTTGTTATAGTCTATTACTCCATTAAGAACCTCATTTAAGAAGTGTCTCTAGCATTTTTCTGTTTCAAACACTCAATACTCCAATTATTAGCAATTAGTTGTCAACATCTATCACTAAAATCAAACTTCATAAATTTGATAGCTAGCTAAATCAAACTTACCTTTGTCTAGCAGGGATATAAGGGTAATGGTCTTAGTGATTCTTGATCAAAATGTAACAATGGTGTTCTATCTAATTCTAATTACAAAGGTTGTAAAGCCTTAAAAAGAATATTTTCTCATGTTTAGTTATCATTAGTTTCATGATGAATAAGATCATTTTGATTTCTCTAACTAAAAACTCATCGGGATGTTTTGTTTGGCGGGCATCTACCAAAGTTCTCATTTGAACCAATAATTGACATTGAAATGCAAATATGCAGAGGATTATGCTTGGCTTTTGAATATTGGTAATTTCATTTCCACTTTTCTTTGAATCACATGAGAGTTATTTGTATATAAAACTACAACTAAGAATAATTTGATCAATTTCTATAAAAAAAGTATATTTGTTGAGATAAAATCAACAATGGTATATACATATATATATATATATATATATTGGGAATTATTATTCTATCTAAAATTTAATGAAAGTATCTTAGTCTAATTTGCTTGAGAAAAAATGAGTATCCTTTGGTTCAACAATCAAAACAAGACATGTTTTTTGATAACAAAGATTTTTAATAATCGACCTAATATCAAATTTCCACTCCTCTAGAATTCAATGGTGGTGTTGACAACAGTGTTTCATTTGACCCACCGGACCTTCATTCTGGACATTTAAATAAGTTATTCCTGTCAGGATTCCGCCAGGTCTCTTATCACAGGATCGAGGTGGGATCGGTCTCTCTCTCTCTCTCTATGTCTCATTCTGATAGTAGTAATCTATTATTTTATTAATTAAAACTTGTTTAAAAATACTTATCTTATTATTTGAATGACAGGTATGGTTTTCTTCTAGTTTAAATCCATGACATTTTACAAATTCATCATTCTCTATGTTATCACATTGTCATGAACTAGTATAACCTATTTGGACTTTATGGGCGTGTATCATATATTTTTAATAAGTTTTTCCTTTAAACTTCTAATAAATACTATGATCAACATACATGTGATCACAAAAAAGACAAAATCTTGTATCCAATTCAAAAGAAGACATAACTCACTATTTCAACCAAAATATGATCATGATGTCTGGAATGTTAAGGTTTATTTGCAAAAAATGCCCCGATGTTCTTTCTTGTAGCTCAATTGATAAATGTAATAATAATAATTGCAAATAGTCAATGCAATAATGAAACCATGCATCCTTGGTCATATATAATCTTCAAATTATCTGACCTGCAGATGGGACCATTTCTTGTCCTACACTCCAAACACATTCTTCTGATCTCATAATTCTGAAAACTCAAAATAGTCGTCCTCCTTTAGATAAATCCTAAGATTCATGATTATGTCAGTTTGGATGCCTTCAATTGCTTTACAAGTGATGAATCTCCCATGTAAATTATTACTAAAGTATTAAAGTCCTTCTCTATAAGTCTCTTCAAGTGGAGAGACATATACCTTTGAGCAAGGCTTGAAAAATTAAAAATTATATGTTTTGAAGCTCTTGGATTTATTGTGTGGTGTTTATATGAAGAGAGAATTATTCCATGAATAAAGTGCGCATGGAAGGTCTCTGCCAATGCACCTTAAAGTAGTCTAAGTCAATTAGGTATTCTTTCAAATTCTAGTAGAGCATCCTCAAAATATCGGTGTCAAGCAAACCTGATCTTCTCTCTTCAAACCTTGTTTTGACGATCAAATAGTGAAAGTGTGGTATTGTTGCTTAAAAATCTTGTGTCCAAAATCAACTTAATCCAATGGATAAATAAATCAATCAGTTTCAATTTTATTATTATTATTACTATTATTATTATTATTATTATATTAAACTTTCAGTTCTACATCATGATTACTCTCTATTATTAAGTGGTCAAATTAAATGATCCGTGTAAGTCTTTTAAATGTGATGGTATCCCTTATATAGAAATTCTTTGTTATATATATTTTACATATAAGCAAAAAATTTAGATTTCTTGAATCATTGATGTATCTAATCATTATTTATATCGGATACATCAATGATTAAATAAATCTAAAATCTTTGTTGCTTATAAATGTATGAAATATATTTTAAGATCTATAAAGACCATTTAATTTTCATTTTAAGTTTTGTCCACTTGTCTAGTTCTCACACATCATAATTAATTATTTTTTAATGTGTTGTTGTAGAGATGTCAATGGAAATTGTGGGCGGTGGATACATTCTCATCTAAATTTCCGCTTTGAATTTATTCTTCATCCGTTTCGGGTCTACTTCAGGGATTTTATCACCATCATCCGGGTCCCCACGATTTTGTGGACATATATATATATATATATATATATATATATATATATATATATATATAAATTTTTACTTATTATTTTTAACAAATTTGATAGGAAAATTCAAAAACTAACGACAATAAATTAATAAACTAATCATCTATGATAAATATATTATTTTAATAATATTTAATCTTCAGATTCATGAACACAAAGTTTCCAAACTTTAAAAAATTAAAATAGTCATTTAGATCTCTCTCTTTTACTAACAAGTTATTTGAAATGATAAGTAACCCTAAATAGAAATGTTAAACTATATTAATTAACGATATTACAGAATTCTAGTGCGGGACGGGGGACATTTTCGCCATCTTCATCCTCAAAGTTCTTCGGAGAAACTTTATTCCTTATCCTCATCCTCCCGAGAGGAAAATTCCCCATCTTAGAGACCCTAAATGGGAGAATCCCCACAATCCCACTAATGGGTGTAAATTGGCATCCTTTTGTTCTATCCTCCTAATATAATTTTTTTTTTGGTGTTTGTTCTATGTTGAATTGATTGTTGTCATTAACATCTCAGTTCGATTTTATTTTTGACCGAGTTATGAGGCTCAATCTATTATGGGTGAGAACCACCCAAATATTCTGTGCCCTAAATTTTATGAATTTTTTAATATAATAATTATTTGTAATAATTTAAAACATATATTTACTTAAGTACACTTTTTAAATAGTAATTAATTAATAAAATAGGTAAGTAAATTAAAACAATATATAGAAAATTTATTAATAAAAATTTATATTAATTTTTATAAAAAAATAAAAGAGACTTGATAGGACAAAGAAGACTGGTCACCAATTTAAAAGAGACTTGTCCTTTTCTTCGAAACATAAATGCATGAGTCGTAATTCTAAATGACACGGACAAGTTTATCACGTAGCTAAAGATTGCTCGTACCAAAATATTTGGCTATGAATTAGACCTTAGAACGTTCGTCTTATTTGAATTTCAAAGTTAGAGCGTGTATCCCATCGTTTGGTACAACATAACTCTCAAGAAAGAAAACAAAGTTTACACATTCTATGAAAGAGAAATGATTAATCAACATGTTCTAATCATTATTATCAACCTGAATGACTGTTTACGCGAGATGTTGCACCATATTATTAATACAATTTTATACTAAATAATCAGTAGTTGTTAGCATAGAAAATTGAACCTGTTACTTACTTATCAATTCAACTTCAATATCATCTCTCATACCATAGCAACTAAACGGAGTAGGTTTTAGTGACTTTATTATGTATATAATTTTGTGATTTTAGGCAAATGAAGAGAAATAAATAATTAAAATAGATTATTTTTTGAGAGAAAAAAACTTGTTTAAAGAGATGTAGAGGAAAAGTCACAAAGTTACCATATCACCAAAGTCACTCAAATCCTCTTCCAACTGAACCATCTTACTCCATAGAAATATATGTATAGTATGGGCGTACACTTATATTAAATTTGATGTTTAATTTTATTTAGATTTTCTTCTTGTGCTTCCTATAAATGTCTTTCCTATATTTACTTTAAATTTGATGTTTAGTGTTCTAATTTTTATGATTGGAGCAAAGTTTCTTTATTATATTTTAATTTAAATTGATTTTGTATTTTTGAATTAAGTACCTTTAGTACTTATTTAATCAAATCGCTTATAAAAAAAGTTTGATTAAAAGAAATTAAATGGTAAAATGTTTGTAAACCTACAAGGAGGAAAAATATAGGTTTTGATATTTGAGATTTTTGTTTTGTTAATTTGATTTTTCAGTGGAGTGGAAGTTAATTATGACATCTAGTGTGACATCATAGTTGTTAGATATGAAGCTCTAGTCATTTCCTCCTTGGTGAAAGATAAGTCTTCTTATTTTTGATATGCTTCTTATTAGGTATATGAGTGTCGCTTCTTGAATTCAAAACAAATGACTCATCTTATTGATTTAATCTTAACACTTATTTTTGTAATGAATCATGGGTTGAACACATCTTCCTAAAGATTATGTTCTCTAAGCATCTTTGATCAATATGGTGGTCATCAATGAGGGTAGGTTAGTGGAAAGACAATGTTTTGGTTTGGTATTTGAGGTGGAGGAGATTCTTTTTGTTTATGAGCAAGAGGTAGTTGCCAAATTTCTTCTAATTATTTAGTAAATGACTTTCTCTTTGATAGTGATAGATGGTAGTTAATCGTACCTGACAAGAAGGTTCGTCAAAACCCAGACTGCAATGGTGGTTGAAGGAGATGGGGGAGTATCTGCAAGATACTCCGATGTCAAAGTAAGTATGGGCAAGAGAGAGAGCAAGCAAGTAAAAGGAGAGAATGAATGTGTTACCTGACCCTCTCGAATGAGAGGGTATTTATAGACCCTCGTGACTGGGCTAAGGTCGATTAGCGGGTAGTTAGTCTAGGCCCACTAACAATTGCCGGGTTTGCGTGCACAAGGAATCCAGCACGTGGCCTCCTCCATGGTCTGTCGCTCTATGATATGCAGGGTGCTTGACCCAGTATTTACGGAGGGCATGTGACGGTTATGTTCTGGGATACGCAGGGTGCTTGACCTAGTATTTAGGCGATGGCGGTTAAATGCAGTTGGCCCGTGGCCGCGCGTACATGAGGAGACCCTACTCGTTATGGGCGGAATAGGCCTTCGAATCTCGCTTATTGGATTGGGCCTCGATGGCGGTGGGCAAATGTTGGGCCGATCCGAACATAATTGAAGTCTTTGTTCTCGAAGAAGCGATGACTTTGAGCCGTGAGTTGTCGTGAGGATCACGCTTCATGGCACCTCAACGTGAGGCGTGATTGAGATGGAGGGATGGATAACCGCGGACACGAATTCGTATTGCTCCCATTGTCAAGATGAATAACCGCGACGCAGTTTGCCTTCTCATCTTGGGGATAATGGGAGATGGGGATCGACTGATGATCGGTCGGCGTGGCTTCATACATGCGTCTGTTAACCCTTAGGCCACGCATCTTTCTTGGGGTGTGTGAAGCTACATAGTGTGACCCCACATGCCCAGTTTTGTCTATAAAAGGGCTCTTAGGGTTTCATTTGGCATTCTTCAGTTCATCGATCTTAGATTTGAGCCCTCACGTGAAGCTTCAAGTACCTCGAAGAATCTCCAACATTCTTCTACGGGATGTCAGCAATTCAACAAGCAGTAAATATCCTTGAACTCTTTGTATTTTCCCTAGATTTGGGTTTGGGATAAAAGCTGGAGAAATTTATGAATCTGTGAGGGGACGATTATGGATATCTCGAGGAAAGTCATGAGTAGCGCGTGGATAACCTTGAATACCCGAGTTATGTGAGTGTCACGAGGGAGCCATGAATACGGGAAAAATGTGAGTAAGCGCGAAAACGTGAATGTTGGGCGTATGAATATCTCGGGGATATAAGAATCCGTGGGCATAATCATGAGCCTCTCAAGGGATATACGAGTTCCGAGAGACATTGTCTATGGATGTCATGGAGGTTGTGTGAACACCGTGGGTGTTTTATAGTGTTGTGGGGAAGTGTATGGATATCTCGGTGTATTTTCCCGTCAAAGCAATTGAAGGGTTAAGCTGCGGAGGCGATCGAATTCACTCTTTATTCGCTTTTCAAATGTCGGGGTCCATGTCCAAAAATCCACACGGGAAAGCACGAGCACTCTCAAAAATTCGTCTAGTTATGATCTCTGTGGGTTGCGCTGAACCACGAATTCAGACTTGCCTTGACCTCCTCGGCTTTCAACATTATAGAGTTTGGGCGGTATGGAACCTTTATGGGCGCTCGGATCCCGGTGAGCAGAAGGATATACTCTTGTGCTGTGACGAGGTTTTCTATGTATGAGTTTGCCTTTCGTAGGCGGAATCCATGCCCTTTACGGAGCTTCGATCAGGGTGTTCACATGGTTGGACTTGGCAGCAACTTCACTAAGCCCTAGCTTTCATGAGGGTTTTCGAGCTTGTTTACCAGTACCTTGACATTGGGGTCATTTTGCGCCTTTTCTTCAGTATCTTCCATCACCAGCGGCAGATGGTCGGTGACAAAAATGCGGTGTCCTTGAAGCGATCTGGAGCTGTTTGGCCGTGTAGAGTCTCGAGACTTCAGCGTTTTTATGTGGTGAAGCCTCTTACTAGGGATGCCGAGGACACGTTCTTCGTTCGATCTATGGTGGTCGATGAGGATGGAAAAGGGGGAAAGGCGGCGAGTTCTAGTGGAATTGGAAGAAAATATTATAGCAGGAGCATACACTCAAGTGAAGCATGAGAAGTTGGACTTGCAAGATCAGCTCTCTTATGAGAAGCTGGAGAATTACGTTAAGGGTTTCTGCTCGACCATCTGCATAGATCGGGAGGGAAACGTCCTCCTAGATGCTCACGGGGAGATTGAGATTGCTCGTCGTTACATTAACACCAAGGCCTTGCTTGACTACCCGTCAAATCTGGACGCGTTAAAACTTATAGGTAATTTCTTCGGGGATCGTTGGCGGTCTCTGTCTATTTTGATTGCGCATCCATTTTCTAATGATTTATTTGTTTGTTTGCAGCTTAAATGATGGCCATGGAGGAACACATGCTGAAATTGAGGAAAAAAGTTGCGCGAGGATCAGCCAAGGATCGCGTTGTAGAGCTTCAAGAAGGAAGGTCGACAGCGGATCTACTCCCTCCCTCGTCTTCTCGAGCAACCGAAAGGAGAGGGGGCATTGGGCGAAATTTGAGGCGTCGACTTCGGGGAGACCCTGCTTCCCGTGCTAGACACATCTTTGACGTAAACTCCCTGGGGGTGCACGGGGCATAAAGGGAGGCCATCCTTGGGTGTGATAGGAGGGCTTGGAAGGAAGCCTTTAATGCCGGCGTGCCACCGTCATGGGTGCTTGGGACCGTATTGACGATGAGCGATGATCAACCTCCTCCAAAGCTCTCATCGGCGAGGCTCGTGCCCGGCTGAATGAGTTAGAGATGCAAAATGGGGAATACTACAATAAGCTTCTGAAGCTTCGGGGGCAATATGACAGGCACATGCAACTGGCTAAGGAGCTAAACGAGTTGAGGTTACAGGTGGGCCCTTTAACCGAAGAAAATAAGCAGCTGGTTGCCCATGTGAAGGAGCTAGAGGAGAAAATGGCCTCACTTGGGGAGTCCTTGAGCCGGCGAAGGCTCTCTTGACGGACTGTCAGTGGATTAGGGTTCTCAAGGATGACACTATGGAGGCATTGCCCTTTGGGTTTGATCAAGCCGTCCAACAGATGCAGGTGGTTAACCCCGATGTGGACCTCGTAACTGTCGGGATTGGTCCCTTCCATCGAGTGGTCGATGAGAAAATCAAGTCTCCCCCAGAAGTTTAAAAGGTTGTCTGTGAAGCTTGTTGGACCTGCGTGTCCTTGTTTTTTCTGGCCTTCGCGCCATTTTTTATCTGATTTTTACATTGAACTTTGGGTCTGAGCCCGTTTGTAATATTTTGTCGGTCTTAGTGGTCGATTTCGTTTATTGACAATCGCTTTATTATTTATGTTGTTATTTTATATACGCTGTTATTTTATCTACCTGCTCGACCTTGTTATTGTTCTTAGCGCACATGCTGAAAGGGAGGTCTCGGAGGCCGCCAGGCGATGCCGTTGTTGCGTTGGGACTCTAGCGTCGGGGTGTGGATTGTCGTTCGGTGAGCGTCCTACAAAGTACTTCATCGCTCATGGTCTTGGTCAAATAACCGCGTCGTACAGGGGCTCTCTGCTCGAGGATTTTCGAAGTACCGTCTATTCGTTCAAGTTTTGGGTGCGCAATAGTACCATTCCGCGGCCCAAGGTCGAGCTGCTTCCCCGGGTGGGGGTGACTCGTCGACCACTAAGTTCCCGGAGATGTGACCTGGGGGACTTAGTTGTAGTATTGTTTTAGCTTCGTAGCGTTCCAAGGTGGAAGGAGTTGTACTCCAGCTATATTTTCTAAATAATATGCCTCTGTGTTCGATTTTCTGGGGACGCGATGCGGGCCCTCTCAATGTGATGACTTCCTTCCACAATTCCTTTTGATTCCTCGGAGGACCAGCTGAACTTCAACTCACCTTGATGACTTTGGTGTCGTGGCGTAACGTAATTTTCTGTTTCAGCCGGGCCTCTCGGAGAGCTGCCCCTGCTCGGATTTCGTCGACCAAGTTTAGCTCCTCGCGCAGTGCTTCGTCGTTCGTTTCCTCGTCTAACAGGAATTCGCTGCGTCGTGATGGCTCCCTGATTTCCACGAGAATGACCGCTTCTGTTCTGTATGTTAGTCGAAAAGCTTATTCCCCAGTGGTCGAATAAGGGTTGTACGATAAGTCCACAGTACACTGTGCAGTTCTTCAACCCATCTCTTTTTGGCTTCACCTAGTCACTGTTTGATTCCATGTAATAGGACCCTGTTGGCATCTTTGGCCTGGCCGTTTGTCTAGGGATGCTCGACCGAGGTGAAGTGTTGCTTTGTGCCTAACCGTGCGGCCTTAGAAATTCGGTCGATGGCTGCGTCCCGTTGTCGATCCGCAGTGCTTGCGGGATGCAGGCGGGCACAAATGTTTCGTTTGTGAAAGCGGTATATGTTAAAGGAGGTGATCTTGGCGAGGGATTTGGCTTGTATCCATTTTGTAAAGTAGTCGACGGCCACGATAAGGTATTTATTTTGGTATGAGCCTTGTGTAAATGGCTCGAGAATGTCCATTCCCCACCAACTGAAAGGCCACAGGGAGGTGAGCGTGGTGAGTTCGTGAGGTGAAGCGATGTGCATGTCCGCGTGGCACTGGCACTTATCATACTTCTTTACGTGCTCATTTGTGTCTTGTTGCATAGTGGGCCAATAGTACCCTACTCGTAATGCCTTTCGGGAGAGAGACCGTCCACCCAAGTGTTGGGCGTTGATGCCCTCGTGTATCTCGTGCAATACGCCAGATACTTTGGACTCCTCGATGCACTTTAGGAGGGGGATGGAGAATCCCCGTCGATACAATCGTTGTTCGAGGACGATGTAGGAACATGCCCGACGTTTGGTACCGATTACTTCCTTCTTATCCGCGGGCAGTTCTCCCTTGGTTAAGTAGTTGAATACTTGGGTCATCCAACAGTTTGCGTCCCCGATGGCGTGTATGTCAAGCATCGTAGTGGACTTCTCAATGCTCGGTCGGGAAAAGGACTATTGGATTACAGATTTATTCCCACCTTTCTTTTTGGTGCTTGCAAGTTTTGACAAGATATCGACTCGGATATTTTGCTCTCGGGGGAACGTGCTTGATTTCTGCTCGGTCAAAATTTCTCTTTTTTCCTTACGAGGTTGAGAATTTTCGATGAGGTTATCGTTTTGGTATGGTAATCTCAAGGACTTGTGATGCGACAAGTGGGAACGTAAAACTTGGATCTCTGTGCGACATCGGGAAGCGGGGAGGGAATGCTCGATGAAGACCCGTCTTTGTTTTCGAGGAGGATTCCCTCCCGCTCCTATCGAGCTAAAATGTCCGTCGATGAAAATAGTCCACCTCTTGTCTCAACTTGGAGACAGCTCGTGACGGTCATTTCGTAAAAGTCGACCAGTAGCACAGGCTTTTAGACCTTCCGCCCTCGTAATGGATGTCGGTTACGAGAGCTCTAGGGACCATTTGAGCATTCTCCCGACCATATGCAGTCGGGCTAAGTGCTTTGACAGGTAGGTTCTCACGATGATAGTAGGCGAGAAGTTATGGAATCTCCTCGCCGTGGTGTGAGGCTAATCGACTTTTCAATTTCTTGATATCGGTCTTGGGCCCTTACAATATTGCTTGAAGTAGGCGGGCTTTTGTCCCTCTTACATTTCGAGATGAGGGTGTGCTCCTGACTTTGTTCGAGACCGCTAAGTACAGGTATAGGGTTTCCCCCTTTTGTGGTCGTGACAGTACTGGTGGTTGGGAAAGTGCCCTTTTGAGGTGCAAGAGGGCATGTTCGCACTCCTCGCTCCACTCAAGGTCGGTTCTTTTCATAAAGTTTAAAAGAAAGTCTTTCTTTGGATTTGGCGGCAAGCGAGGATATCGACATCTTTATTTAGATTTGAATGGATTTTGGGTGGGTGTCGAGAAAAACACGACATTTGTCGGGTTTGCTTGATTCCCCACTCGGTTAGGTAGAAACCTAGAAATTTGCCCTTTGACACAAAGGTGAATTTGTTCGGGTTGAACCGCATCAAACACCATCGGGCTTAGTCGCACCTCTTTAGATGCATGGGGTGATCGGTTTTAGAGTGAGACTCGATGATCATGTCGTCCATATAAACCTATGATCTCCTCGCGGAGACTTTGTTCATCATCCGTTGGTAAGTGGCGCATTCTTGATCTGAAGGAAATTACGTTATAGTAATAGTTGCTTGAGGATGTCTGAAGGTCGTCCAAGCTCATCGCTATGGATATTTGATTGTAACTTTGAATATGCATCCATAAATGATAACATTTTATAATCGGCCGAGTTGTCGACCAACATGTCAATGTTAAGTAAAGGAAAAGCATCTTTGGGATATGTCTGGTTAAGATCAGTATAATCAACGCACATTCGCCATTTTCCATTAGATTTTTTAACGAGTACAACATTGGAGAGCCAAGTTGAGTACTTGGTCTCAAAAATAAAATTTACCTCTATGAGGTCTTTTACAGCTTTTTCAGCAGCCTCCGCTTTTTCGGGAGACTACCTACGTCTACATTGTACTATGGCCTAGCGGTGGGATCTACGGAGAGTTGGTGATAAGCGACCTCAAGGTCGAGTCCAGGCATCTCCACGGTGCTCCAGGAAAAGAGGTATACATTGTCCCTAAGGCAGGCTTTGAGCTGCTTCTTGGCCAGGTCGGGGAGACCTGCTCTGAGCTTGACACACTTGTTGGGATCTTCGTCTAGAGGTATGGGCTCGAACTCGTTGTCTAGGATCGGACAGAGGGGATCTTGGTCTCTATTCTGGCCTTCGACCTCTTCTTTTGCAAACCGGGTGTTGAGGTTGACCGAGTCTACTTTGGGACCTTGAGGTTCTTCGATCTTGGGAGGCTCAATACGAGAGTTGTCCGGCCCGTCCCGCTTGTTGACTTCTTGGGCCTTGGGAGTCTTTCTCTGGCGGCATCGTTGTGGCACCTCACTGCTTTGATGTCCCCGTAGATGGTGGCCACGCGTCCCTTCTTGGTGTAGAATTTTAATTTAAGGTGGACGATTGAGGGGACGGCGGTGAGCTCGACAAAAGTGGTCCTCCCAAGAATGACGTCGTACAGTGAGTGGCAGTCTACCACCAAGAAGCGGACCTTGACCTGTCGAGATGCGACATCCTCTCGAAGGTGATGAGGAGCTCGGCGTATCCTCACGTCGAGAGGTCAAGCTGAACCCGTAAGTCGGACGCCACATATGGTGAGAGGTTGGATTCATCAAGTTGGAGTGCGAGAAGGGTGAGTGTACATCACGTCTCTGAGTGCCCTTGTCGACTAGGATTCGGTGCACCTCAAAATTCGCCATCCTTGCCTTGATGAGGATGGGAATATGTGAGTTCGGCGCGTCGCCCGGAAGCTCCTCAAGGTAGAAAGTGATTGGCTCGGATCTTCCCTAGAAGCGCTCGGGGAGACCTGGATTGAGGGGCTTTTCGATCGGCTCATCGAACTTCCTTTTAGCGAGTTGATTGATAGGTGGTTGTCTCCCGCTAGATATGACCATGGATGCGGGAACCCTTCCGGTATAGGTGAATAAGGGAGATTCCTCGTCCAGGTATCGGGGACTCGAAAATCCTCGGGTTTGGTTCAGTAGGCGATGTGGAAGGGGCCTCCATCCCCCTGTGGCCTGGTCTCGTCATCGACCTCTTTGACTTCTTTAGTTTCAGGGCGTCTTGGGCCCTTATCTTGCCGAGCCTTCCTCCCTTGATTAGTGTTTCGATGGCGTCCTTGAGATGGTCGTAGTTCAATGGTCTTGGCGGTATTTTGTCATTTTGGTTTGGGGTGTAGGCTTTGGGCGTCTGACCCCGCTGTCCTTGAATTCTGTGGCCGAGCATTCGGCCAAGATCCACTCGTCGGAAGTTGTCAGCGAGGTGTACTCTGTAAAGCACCCGACTGGAAGGACCGCGATGTTCGCGGGGCTCCCGGGGCTTATCCTCCCTCACTTTTCTTGGGAGGCTCCACTTCACGTCGTCGGGCATCGGCGGAACTAGTTGATCCGCGGTTCCTCGATTCTTGAGCATGGTTTGCATGCTCTTTCTCCTTGTACGTGATGTATGATCAGGCTTTGTCGAGAAGGGCATCGAAGGTAGTTGAGGGTTCGATAACGACCGCTTTCCTGAAGTCCTTATCGGGGAAGATTCCCCTCTCGAGTAAGTATCGCTTCATTTGATCATCACAGGGGACCTGGATGGCTTCCCTGTTGAAACAATCGATGTACTCTCTAAGAGTTTCGTCGCTTCTCTGGATAATAGCCTCTAGGGAGGCACGTATTCGGTGCTGCGGAGGCAATGAAGATCTTTGGTGAACTAGGTCTTGAGTCCTCGAGTGTATAGACCCCAGGGGGCAAGTTTTTGTACCTGTCCATGGTTGTTTTTCTCAGCGTGGTGGAAAACAGCCTGCATTTGATAGGACCTCCGACATTGAGGTAATGGAGCATCGCCTCGAATCCATCGATATGATCGATGGGGTCGTCTATCCATCGTAGCTGGTGAGCTGGGGAGGTTTCTCTATGCCCTTGGGGATGGGGACCTCCATGATCTTTGCGGACAAGGACATGAGGTCTTCTTCGTCACCGCTCGGGGAGAAGGGCGGGATCGCCGTGGCGATGATGTTTCTTGAAAGGTTCCCAGGTTCGATTCCCTCGATTCTTCCTCGATTCCGGCCCGCTCTCTTGAGGAGGTGAATGTGCCCGCTTAAGGGATTGTTCAGCGATTCCTCGGGAGGCGGTCCTCGACCTTTTGATCAGGTCGGGGCTTGGGTGTTTTCCCTCCCGATCCTCCGCGGAAGTCCGGGGCGATGTCTTCTTGGATAGGGAGACCAGGAATCAGGCCTCCTATGTCTCCTCGGTGAACGGTGGGAGGTTTCCTGCATGTTGGGACGTCCCCCTTGGGTGAATAACATGAGGTTAAATCGATTTATGGCGCGAATAGAGCAACGACGGTAGGGTCCGCGTTGGCGGGCGGCTGGATTTCTTGAAAAACCGCGGGGTCGGGGACATGTTGATGGAGAGCATCGCCCCTCTGCCCGTCGCCCCAGCAAGACTCTGTTGAGGAAGAGGCCGTGCGCCCGTCCCTAGGGTCAGACTCGGGGATGTTATTGTTATTGACGTCGGCCAGATCAGCGAGGAGAGTGTTCTCAGTGTTATTAGCTGGGTCGGTCATGACGAAAGAGGAGGGTTTGTTTTGGTCCTTAGAATGGAGAAAGACGGGGAAATAAGTTTCCCACAGACGGCGCCACTGATTGTACCAGACCAAAAGGTTCATCAAGGCCCAGGCTGCAATAGTAGTTGAAGGAGATGGGGGGTACCTGCAAGATACTCCGATGCCAAAGTAAGTATGGGAAAGAGAGAGAGCAAGCAAGTAAAAGGAGAGAATAAATGTGTTACCTAACCCTTTCGAATGATAGGGTATTTAAAGGCCCCCAGCGCTGGGCCAAGGTCCAGTTAGTGGGTAGTTGGTCCAGACCCAGTAACGGACTGCCAGGGTTTGCATGCGCAAGAAATCCAGCACGTGGCCTCCTCCTTGGTCCATCGCTCCGTGATATGCGGGGTGTTTAACCCAGTATTTACGGAGGGCACGCGACAGTTATGTTCCAGGATACGCAGGGTGCTTGACCCGGTATTTACGGAGGACAGATGACTGTTAAGTAATCATTGGCCACGTGGCTCTAGCGTGCACATGAGGAGACCCCTACCCGTTATGGACAGATGGGCATTCGAATATACGCTTATTGAATTGGGCCTCAATGGCAATGGCCAGATGTTGGGCCAGTCCAGAATAGTAGTGATGGCATGTTAGGCATGTCGTGTTTTTGACCACCTCGACTTTTTCTATCCTGGAGTAAATCATCTCTACTACTCTCTCCCCAGTATGAAGACTTAACTCTTCCCCTTATCTAGGTTAGGTAGACACCTTCTAGGGTGGTGATTTTTTCTTGTGAGTTTATGCAAGATAAGATCCATATTAGAGAATATGTTTAAACTCTACTCAACTGAGGTTTCTTGTAATATGTGTAGGGGTTGGATAGATTCGATATCTCATATGTTAGGTATTTGTGAAGAGACCTCAAATGTGTGATATATGATCTATAAGTCGTTAGGTAGTTATTAGTTCTCTTAGAAAGTCTTAGGTCTTTTTTTTAGTTGTATATCTTTCTGGTGGTAAGTCTAGGAATATGAGTGGACTTGCTATGATCTGATATTTTTTAGTCTAGTTGACTTGGAGATTCCAAAATAATGTCATTTTTGAGGTTTTGAGGTCATTTTTTTGGTTTATCAACTAGCGTGAAAGATAAGAAAATAGCATTTGTTTGGCATGGAAATGGTATTTTGACATATTAGGAAAAATCTTGTATTTTCTCTGCTTGGCAAGATAACCATATTGTTAGGATACTAAATCTAAAACTCTAACAAAACTACTAAAAGTTCAGAATTCTACTACATGAAAAAGACAGGTTAAGAAAGACAAATAAAACTAATTAATAAAATAAACTTCATTTTCATTTCATTAATATTTTCTAACGTGTCATTACACTACATATACAATACTCATAATGAATAATAAATTAAATGGCAAAATATAACAAGACTCCAATAACAATACTAATAATTAATAGGCTAAATTATAGTTTTGATCTCCATATTTTATCTTATTTACGAAATTAATTTTCATATTTTAAATTCAAATTGTTTTTGTCCCTCTATTTTAAATCAAACAATTTTAGTCTCTCTTTCATGATTTTTCATAAAAAATCGATGAGATTTTTTAATTTATATTTTTATCTACAAATTTAATAACAAATTTATATGATGACTTATTATATTTTTCAATTAATTTGTCATTTAAAAACAACATCATTAATTTTAAATTAAAGGTATGAGAAAAGATCAAAATTATTTAAATCTAAAATAAAAAGACTAAAACTATTTAAATTTAAAATAAATGAACTAATTTTGTTAATCACGTAGAAACCGAAACTCTAATTAAATCGGATTTATATTATAAATATCATCATACCTCTCAATCAAATATCCTCTGCATGAATCAATATCGACTTGAGAGGCTTTGCCTTTGACTTTTTTATTTATTTATTGTTCTAAGTGTTTTTTTCAAAGATTGTTTCAATCGATTGTGATTTCATGTGAGTTGAAATATAGCATGTGTTTTCTAATAGGGGAAATTATCTTACTTAGGTTTATTTTTTTTCTCTCTTGCTTGGTTAAGGATTGATTTATTAGTTGTATTGGGGTTTTGCTTTTTGATTGGTTGATCTTTCTAATTTGCTAGCTTGGATGTTTTTGTTTTATGTTTAGTATTATCGGGTCAATACATTATATGCTAACTGATTTTACTAGTTACTCTCGCATCTTATTATTGTAGTGAATAACCAATCATGTAAATTTGAATTAAGTTCAACTTTGAATAAAAAATTTCTAACACCCCTTTGATTTCCTTATTTGGTAAATACTAAAAACAGTCCTCATTTAAAATTTTTATACACAAATTAAAAAATACAATAATATTATCATAAAATATTATACTTTACAAAATTAATTTTATTAATATATTAAAATTGATGTCTAGAAAAAGTGAATAATACAGTTGATAAAATAATAATTATTATATTGAAAAATAAAAATAATAATTATTTTAAAATAAAATATATTTATTAAAATGACATATATTTTAAAACAGATGGAATAGTAAAAATATAAATTGAGACCAAACTAAAATATGACATGTCAAGGTAACAAAGACTTATACGGTGTTTGATAAAGTGCTATAAATAGAAGAGGTGTGTTATTTTGACACCATATTTTACATCAAATTTGACACCGTATGCACATGAACAGTGTATTTTTATTTAAAAAATATTATTTTAAAAAATATTGTTATTTTTTTAAAAAATATTTATTTTAAAATTTATTTTATAACATAAATATATAGTTGTTTCATTAACCAATTTCACAATTGTATTAACCACAAAAATATACGTTATTAACCAATTATTTTACTTATAATTTATGAATCACTTTCACTATTTAATTAACCAATAAAATACATAATATAAACCATATTCTAACACTAATCTATAAATGTATTAACCAATTCTTATACTCTATTAACCAACTTTATTTTACTATTTAATTTTTTTTATGTTTAAGAACTCATTAACCAAATTATAAACTGAATTAACCAATTTTATACAAATTATTAACTAAATTCTCAATGATATACATATTAACTTTTTTTATATTAGAATAAATATTAATTAAACTTTAAACTGTATTAATCAAATTTTTATATAATACTCTATTAATCAAAATTGTTTTAGTGGAAAAATTATAAAAAAGTCAAAATAAAAAATAGTGTACAATGTATTTGTGAACAGTAACTACACTATAGTGTAATATTTAGTATCAAAATAACAATACTCTAAATAGAAAACAAGGATTACAAAACCTTTTCTATGGTTTAGTATCTCTTAAAAAATGTGATGAGCCGCACAAATATTCTTTTCATGTTTAGTACCTATAGTGAGAGAAGATATAATAAAAGTTAGCATCGCTTTTTGCCTTTTTCTCCATCCAATTTGACTTATATGTATAAGTTTTGTCATATTCTACTATTAGAACTGTTTATATATGTTATTTTAAAAGTACACCACTTCCCCTTTCTCTCAACATTTTCTATTGTTTTAGACATATAGCAATTAATCTATTTCTTCTTATCCCACTCTTGTGAAAGTGGTGAATTGCATGCATATGATATGCACGCCACAGAGTTTAGTATTCGTTAAGAAAAATGAACGATAGTCCCAACTAACGCAAATAATGGAAGGCTGAGCTCTTTACAACTGTGGTGTAATGGTGTATGCATGTATGTGTAAATAAAAAAGAAAGGTAGGTGGGGAGGTTGAGATACGTGTTGTGAGTAGGTTCAACTTTTAAATCATCTTTGAACCTTGATAATAATAATTATGTAATGCTCAATTAATACAAGCTAAAGTAAATTGCCGTTTTCCTAACTCGTGTGGTTTAATATTTTAACATAGATATTAAGCAATTCAATAAAGTTGTAAAAAATTACAATTTTACTAAAACAATTTTATTAAAGTGTTGAAAGTGTCTGCAAAATAATAATTAAAAAGAACAATTGAATCATCCAGAAAGAAAAAAAAGCATTTGAAGAAAAAAAAAAGAGCATTGAAGAAATCATGTTTTATACTACACAAGGTATATTTTATCATAATTGAAATAATGATTTTATCACGGTACGTGGTAACAAAGAGTATGACAATAAGAGAATTTCTTTCTTTGGTTGTAGTAATAAATTGGATACCATATTACTTTTCACTATAGTTAAAATATTCAACAATAAAAAGTTTATTAGTTCTGTTCTTGCTAAAAAACTATATTTATGATATTAAGGAATTCAGAGGCAGTGAGAACACTTGGTCTCCAATGGGTTTAACTTATCTCGAAATTGGGAGTTCTTAGATAAGAGGTATGGGGTCTCTCCCATGCGTGTAGAGAGAGAGCAAAAGCAAGTTAGAGAGAATGAGATAGGGAGTGAGTTCTTGGTTCGATCCCTCTCCTTGGCCGTTAGGCCTCTATATATAACGTAACCATGATTAATGACCATGATGGTGTAACCGTCCATTAATACTTGTAACGCTCGTAACTGCCTCATGAATGATGTAACGTTCATAACCATTCATAATGGTTTGTAACGTTTATTGAGTTATGTAACCACCCGGTCCTGGCTCAACTCGGCATATGCAGCTCGGCTAGGCACAACTCGACAGATATATCCCGGCCTACACAGTTAGGCTAACACAGCCCGAACTGCATAGCTCAGACAGACACAACTAGGCCTGGATACAACTCGGCCTATACAGCTCGGTCAGGCATAGTTAGGCCTGATGATTCGGGTTATATGCCCTACGGGGACACCCTTGCTTTAATGGTCCAGCGGATCATATCTCTTTTATCTCTCCTAGTCCGGGCGGAAGATTTTATGCACGAACAAGTTCAATACTCAACAAATTTATTTTGGCTTTTTTTTAATCGGATACATGCTACTTTTCATCATGGTTGAAAGAATCAATCGTGATGAAATGTGCTGTATTTTAAAATATATATTGCAGTAATATATTTGTAAATCCCTACAAATAAGGTGTTACAGGACATATCCTCATCAGGCGCTCGCCCTAGAATTTGTGACCTAAGTCTAATCCCCACGGAGTAGGTGGCTCGCCCTGAGGGAAAACATGGATGATGACGTGTACATAGTGTATAACTGCATAGGAAAGAAGTCCTAATCATGAATCCTAGGAAATGGAAAATCAACAACTTGATATTCAAAGTGGAGTGGTTACTACATCTCAATGGTCCCCATATTGAGACATATAGTCCTCTATAAATATTTCATCCATAGGGTTAAGAAGATTTTCTAAATTCACCGTGAATTACCTCTAAAATACATAGGTTTTAAATAAGGCCTCTCACGATCGTGGGCTTTCCCTAAACCACTGTATATTCTAAATCCTATGCCCCCTACCAGCAAAGTGGTGTCACATATCCGTACTTTTTTTAGCAAGTATGGCGGCATCCATCGTCGCCTCATTGTAAAATAAACATGGGCCACACCTTCCATTATCACTTCCACTTTAACACTCATCAAAATCTCCACTACTGGCCCTAATTGTTCCTAATCATGGTTGCTAGGAATGAACAATACCCCACTCAAAAGGATATTGGCGGTAACACCATAACAGAGATGCACGCTACCATGGACAAGTTGCACCACCAAAATCAATATTTGAAAGACAACGTCTTCAACATCCAACAACGTCAACAAGAGTTTGTTCCCACAGAGGATAAGAAAGTGTTGGATCCCTAGCCACTCTTAGCCAAAATATGGGAAGCACTTGTTCCATAAGGTTTCAAACCTTCCTCCTTATCAAAGTTCGATGGTCGTAGTGACCCTTACGAGCATGTTGCCTCCACCAACATGCAAATGACCATCATCGGAGCGCCCGACTCTCTGAAAGGCAAGCTTTTGTCTAGAACGTTTAGAGACAAAACCTTATGTTGGTACATGATCCTACTTCAAGCTTCCATCACTAGCCACCAAGAGCTGGTATAGAAGCTCATATATCAATTTGCATCTAGTTAACATAGAAATATGTGCACCACTAGCCTGCTTAATATTCAGTAAGGTCCTCAAAGTCACTTAGGTAATACCTTGTATGTTTTAATGAAGCCCAATAATCATCCAACCAAACTAATAAATATTCGTATGAGCGTTCTAGATTAGCCTCAAAGCAATCCACTTTGTTGCACCCCCAAAATTTACCCTCTTGATTTAGGCTTATGTTTCATTATAAACATCATATTGAATTGCATTCATACATTGTGATAGGATCAAAGTTCTTTGGGTTATCAAGTCCTCTACAGGCTATACAGGTTGATTGTGTTAGCATTTTGTTCTAAGGGAGTCTCAGGCTCTCATGTCTTTGGATATTTTAAGTCACAATAATGTATTATAGCTCAAGACATCTCATTTGTCTCATTTATTCCTCAAGAGTTGACGTTTTGCAAAGAATTGATGAGGAATTCATCTGTGTCGTTCATCTGATAAAATTAGGGTTTTGGCCCACTATGAAGTTTGAAGTTTGGATAAGTCAATTTCTTGAAGTATCCTCTTCCTATTATCATTTGAGTTATCATTGTTCAAATAATTACTCAATACATTCAGAAGATTTGAAATTTTGAAGCTTGATTGGCTATCTCCTAACACAAGGTGCAAAATTAGGGTTTTGGATATAATTAGGATTTCTTCAGATTTTTCACTCAAACTTGATTTCATGTGTTTATATATGTTGTTGGGAATCCATGGTTGAAAGGTTGAGGTTCAATTTTGATTGGAAGCAAGTCAATTGATCACAAGGGGCAAAATGGTCATTTTGGTCAAAATCAGTCAAAGTCAGGAGTTGACCAAGTGGACTTTTGGTCAACCATCAATTAAAATATCCTCTTTTCATATTTCATGATCAAATTCACCATTGAATCAAGAGAATTGAAGAAATTAGGGTTAACTTGTTCTTGAAGTTATTTGAAGTTTGAAAATTTTCTAAGTGTCCACCCTATAGAATTTTGACATGTCATACCTTTCTCAATTTTTATCCAATGGTTGCATACCATACATTTTTGGGAAGCTTGGAAAAAATTCTACCAGTTTGTCAATTTGTAAAATTTCTCAAAAATACACCATTTGAAAGATATTTGAGTTTGAAGATTTATGCACAAGGTATGCAAAATTGTTGGTCAGGCCTGCCATCCATGGCGGAATCTGAGTGACATTTCAAAAAATAGGCGGTGTGCCAAATATTCAAGCTTATTTCTTCCTCGTCAAGGATCAATTTGGAAATTAAAGTGTGCATCATGTAGATGCCCATGAGAGCTCTTCATCAAGCTTGGAATCATCCATTTTGGCCAAGTATCCATCAAGATATGGATCCTCAAAGTTGTTGTCTATGCTGATTTCCATGCATGCCATACAATTACACATGACTTTGCAGTGCCATGGCTTGTTTTTTATAAATAGTATTGGTCATATCTCATTAAATAATCCACCATTTTGCATGAACCAAAGCCCATGGTGAACTTCATTGAGAGATCTTTTGACACGCTCAAAAGGCCAAGAAATGCGAGCTAATTGTGAGAAATTTGGGTCACGAGTTAGGTCATTGGGCTATAATTTGCAAAATGAAATTTCTTGCAAAACTCGGTTTCCATCCATTCCTTTCGCCCCAAGTCAATTCTATTATTCATTTGAAGTGTACTAAAGCCGGCAATGCCAGCCAATTCGGTCTCATGTGCTCTTGTACTTGGTTGTACACAAAATTCTCAAACTTGCTCATTTTGGCCAAAACACCAAAACTTTTTATTTAAAAAGAATCAAGGGTTGAGATTCAAAGGATCAAAATATGAGAATAAGAGGCTTCAAAAGCAAGTGGAACCACGAGAAAGCACGAGCCATTTCCATGCTTGCAAGTGACACCCTCATAAGAGCAAATTTTGGATTGGACTTAGGACTCTTTTTCAAAGCCCATTTATTTTTTTAATCTCTTCTCCATACTCTATATAAGATGAGGCAAGCCTCATTTCACTCTCTCCACGCTCAAAAACCCTAAATTTCATATCTGGACACAAAACTCCATAGCGCATTTTCTTCAAATCTCAAGTTTCAACTGTGCATTTGGAGATTTTCTTCTTTATTCTTCATACTCAAAATTCAAGGAAGGCAAAGAAAACATTGGAACTCATCGGGTGAAGGAGGCGATGATTATGATTTGCTTTTAAGGTAAGAAACTTGAACTTTGATTCTTTAAATGTAGTCGTTCATTTGTGTGTTTGAGCTTAGATTCATGTTCATTGATGTTGTTTGAATGATTCTAGAGCTTACAACTTCAATTTGATGAAATATGCATGATTGAAGTTTCGAAAATTTGAATATGGATGTTTTTTGCACTTTTCATGGCGTGATTTCTTGAAGTATAGTTACTTGTTTTGAGATTCACAAATTTCATGATGTTCCTTGCCATGAGATCTTTAAAATGAGCTTTGGATCACGAATTTTGGTTGAGAATTGAGCAAGATATAAGGTCGGAAGTTAGGGGTCTGGCTGAGCGAAATATGCATTTTAGGGCTGCTAAAGGTTAGGGATGAAGTGAGGTGTCGCTTCTTAATTCGTCCATTTGAATTTTAATGCATTTTTTATTTGTTTCTTTCATCTGATTTTATTTTATGCCCAAAATAGTTTAAAAAATTATGAAAACAATACCATGGGCTATTATCAATCTCTAATATTTTGTGGAATTGTTTTGGAATTTTTAAAATGTTTTGATTAGTCAAATAAATTCTGCGATTAATTAATTTTGACTTAATTAGCTTTTATTTAGTTTTCTTGTAAATTCTTGAAAAATGTTTTTCCATGATAAAAATTATAGAAAAATTATTTTGAGCCCTTTAATTGGTTTTGATGAGTCCCTAATTTTATTTGATTATTTTATAATATTTGCATAATTAAATAAATTCATGCATTATATTGCATTTCATGCATATTTATCATTATTAAAAATATTTTTCTTCATACCAAAATTTCATAAAAAATATTTTGCATCATTTTATTCATTTATGTTGCATTTTTGAATTTATTTCATATTATTTGCATTTTGTGCATAATTAAATAATTTTGTGCATTTATGCATTTTAATTGCCATTAAAATTATTTTCCCTCGTATAAAAATTGTATAAAAAATATTTTAAATCATTTTATTCGTGAGTTTTGCATTTTTTTAACAAGTAAGTAATTATTTTCATTAAATATTGAATTTGCATCTCATATCTTGCATTTTTATTATTTTCACCATTTTCCTTGAATATAAAAAATCCCAAAAATGCGTTTTAGGATCCTCATAGTCTTATACCGATTATAGATTTTTTTTGTGATTTATATCACAGATTTTATTTAATTTTGAATATTGGGTTTGTAAATGCTTTTTTTAGGGTTCTTGTTGCTTGGATCATAGGTTTTGATTTAATTGTTCATCATTTGAAACTTGTAAATGTCATTTAAATTTTGATTTGAATCCTTGAATGTCCTTAATCTCATTAAAATCATTTTTTTTATTTTATCAATTGAATTTCTATTTTTTCCAAAATACTTTACAAAACTTGTATAATTTGAGCTTTATCTCAACTAGTTTTGAAAGATGGATTTTGTTTTCAATCTTCTTCAAATATTCAAGGATCCAAGTTGATTGATTCTGACTTTTATAAGTCTCAAGTGTTCTAAAACAATTGTTTTAGTTTTTATAGGTCATTTTCCTATTTTGATTGATTTATCTAAATCTAGTTAACTGTGGTTCCTTAGGGTAGAAGTTACAATTGTTTGACTAACCTCTCTTAACTTTTGAGACCATTTCTGATTAGAATGTGATAATGTAGTACCCTAGGGTCTTATAACTTATTTTATTAAATTTTTAGGATTAGTTTTACTATTTTCCCCATTAAGTCAAATTAGGGTTTCCAATTAGTGATCCTTCTAGGTGATACTAACTTGTTTGCTTTTGTTTTTAACATGAGTTGTGCTAATATTTGTTCCAATATATTATTCTTGACTTGTTGACATGTTTTAGGACTTGTAACATTTTGTTCCCATTTTATAACCCATGCTTCTATTCCTTTGTCCAATTACTTTTGTGCATGCATCAATGCTTTGTTTAGATTCTAAATATAAGGAATACACTACGCAATCCATGAGGGACATGTTCCTCTTTTCTTCACCCTCATTTTCTTTTGTAGGCTTGAGTTCCCCATTGAAACATTCAAGTTCTTACAATTTTATCATCTATTGTCCCTTTTATGAGATAGATGCTCATGATCAAGGTTTGGGAGGTAGCTCTTGTGCACCACTTTGAAAACCTCATGTGAAGCTCTTTCAAATATAATTTATCATGGTTCTAATACTTTGTGATTGGATGGCTATCATACAATGCTCAATGATACTTGTTTGACATTTCATTATCCATCCATCATGGTGACAAGTTAGGAGTCACATCTTTTAGTTTTGACCTAATTGTATGTGTATGATTTATTGAGGACTTTCATGTCCATTTATTTTTATATTTAAATCTTGTTTCAAACCTATCTTTCATTTTATTCATCATGCTCATATGATACTTGTTTGACATTTCGTTGTCCACCTAGTATGGTGACAAGTTATGAGCCACATCTTTTAGTTTTGACCTAATTGAATGTTTGTGATTGTTTGAGGATTTTCATATCCATTCCTTTTGATGTTTGAATCTTGATTTCTTATTTCTTCTTCATATTATTTCTCACGCTTCAATGATACTTGGTGACATATCATTGTCCACCTAGTATGGTGACAAGTTATGAGCCACATCTTTTAGTTTCGACCTAATTGAATGTATGTGATTGATCGAGGACTTTCATGTCCACTTCTTTTGATGTTTGAATTTTAATTTCATAACCTCTCTTAATCTTATTTATTATGCTTCTTTGAACCATATAAAGACATTTCATTGTCATCTATTTTGGTATCATGTGAGAAGCTAAATTGGTTCCTTTTTGTTGTCTTTGAGCCCAATTATTTAATGTTTTCTCATGAGCTTTTGTGATTTGTCTCTTCATGGATACTCAATGTTTAATTAGTGTTGTCTATAGTACATTTGATAACCCTAATTTTGATCTTTCATGATCACCTTTGCTTTTATGCATTAGAGACTATATTTTATATGATGTCATGACACTTTAACTTGTTAATTTGATAACATTGATTAAAGTTCCTTGTAAGATCATGATATATACTTATAATAGGGATATACCAATTACCTAGGACTTATTAGTATCAATTCTCCTTTTCACATTTGATTTATATCATCCACCATTGATTTAGACAAGTGTTTTCCATCTCTAGTGATGTGGACTATCAATTAGGTGACTTGTTTTGTGTATTGAAGTTTTGTCTTCTACATTTGTTGCTCATGAACCTCATATTGAGTTAGATTATTATAGAAGTCACACATGTATTAATTATCTAATTAAGACCATTTTATTTTATCTTTATCAAATGTTTCGAACTTGATTAGTTTTGGTGTTTTTAAACCCTAATCCTGCGTGCTTTGGTGAATGATCCTTCTCTTGTGTTGGAGACACCCTTGAGTATGATTTATTTATATGTTAATCTACTGACTATGGATGTCCCATGGGTATCAAATTTTTCATCTTGCTCATCTTTTGTTTTATTTGTTCTATTTACCTCTTAGGGTTAGAACTAGGGTAGAATTTTAACTTCTTTCCCTCTTTTGTTGACTTGTAATTAGGTTGTTGATGTTTATTGATTGATTGTAATTGGTGTGAGTAACTTATCCATGTCCTACTTATGACCTCACTCTTATGTGACACTTAGCACAAATATGCTCGAGCACACACGCACACGCCTTTGCACACACTTGTATGGATTAATTTTGTTCTCCTTAAGTGATTTGTTCATGAATCTTTCTCACGCATGTTTGTATGATTTAATTGATGTATTGGTGTGTTTTCTACTATATTGTATGCCTATTAACCTTGCATGGTTCATTCCCTTTCATCTATACCTTTTCTTGGCCTCTTGTTGACTTGTAAACGCCTTTTAGGTTAAAGTTTCGACTAGTTTTTGTACTAGTTCTGCAATTGCAACCTTGTGATATTTTCTTTGTGATTTGATTGTGAATTCTTTGATGATATGTTGCTACTGTAATCAATTCATCTTGACATGTTCTTTGCATGTTATGTATGTCACACACTTATACTCACTTCACCACACACAACTGTTGCATGTTTACGCACTCTTGAAGAATTTTGTTCGTGAAATTTTTGTGGTTTGGTTTGCATGATGTAAATAATATGTTAACATGTTAGCTACTGAATTTTGTGTCATTTTACCTTCTATTTATTCCTTCATCTCATCTATGTTTAATATCTACTTTAATTTGATTTCCGTATGCTTTTAGAACTAGTTTTGGTTTAGTTTATATACTAACCCGCATGTATGTACTCATAGTGATGTTTGATGTTTGTTAATGGTTTGTATAAACCTTGCATATGTATATTGTGTCTACTGTAACACCCTAAATTTACTCAAGGTTTTATATACAAAAATCAGAATAATTTAAAATTTCATAAATTAAATACCGAGGCGTCACATCATCAAACCAAATCACTTTAAACAATTTGCTTTAAAGTATAAATCTGGATACATAGCATCGTCGGAAAACATAAATTGATTCATAAAAATCAAAGCAATTTCTTTAATAAACTTCCTCATCAAAATCATGTTTTCATAATTTATGGTTCTTATTCACAAAAGGAATAATAATAAAAGAACAACAAGAAGGCGACATAAATTTTCCCAGTGCTACGTGTCAGGCGACACCGACTCGACTAACGGACTATAAACTCCGTCTTCATAACCTTGCGTTACTAATATAAAGGTAACAATGAAACAAGTAAAGGGTGAGATAATCCAAAACATATAGTTAAAGGCATGATAAAGATATATATATATATATATATATATATATATATATATATATATATATATATATATATATATATATATATTTTTAATTGTAAAGGATATAAGTTAATAAGTGCATTCCAACACATATCCAAACCTCACTTACTTCGATCGTCATTCTAATGTGTATAATCTACACTATATCGCCATAACCTCATCGGCATACTTCGTCGCAACAACACATAAACTTCCATTGCCACGAAATTATCACAAGTTAATATGTCACTAACCAATACGACAATTATAAACAACAACATCAAACAATACTAATAACTTAAGCATCATAAATGAAATCATCACAAATTGGCTAAAGCCCATCGTCGCTTTTGGCATAAAAGCCCATCGTCACAAAACATCATCACATCATATTTGCATTAAGCATTTCATCAAAGTTAAATCATCGCAAAACTCATTATTTATACTCATCACCTAGTTATCATAAAACTATCAAGTTATATTCATTTCATATTCATCACAAAGATCATCACCAAACAAAGCATTGTATATCATCATGATTCAACATCATCCATCAATTAAAACTCAATGCCAAACAACCCAAACATAAATATAACCAACTCCATGAGACACGACTATGTTATGCATGTGGTACCCGTCGCTTTGTCCATAATTAGGAACACTTGGCATAAAAGCCTCGTCGCTTGGCATAAAAGCCTCGTCGCTTGGCATAAAAGCCCATCGTCGCCAATGCAATGTATGTGACTCGACAATAAACAACACAAAAACATCATCATCGCTTATCAAAATTGGCATAAAGCCCACATCGCCATAATTTATCCAAATCAAGATAAATATATCATCGCATTATATTTGTATTATGCAAAACGTCACATATAATTCATCATCATCAAAAATTATGCATTCACAAATTGGAAGAATTTATTAATAACATCAATATAATCATCACATCATCATGTACAAAGACATATACCATTGCATCACATATCAACGAGTATTCACTAACTAATAATCGTCATGAACATTATGTTTAATCACCCTACCTCATTATCGATTTGTTCACTAAATTCTAAATCGGAAAAATAGTCAAACACCTATCATCGTCGCAAAATCCATCCCTAATAACCGAAATTACTCTAATCGTCAACATATGATCGGATTGTCCATACGTGTCTTAAATCTACTAAACGCAATCCGATTCAATTTAACCATAAATTGGCCTATTTCGGGTCATCTCGTAAAACTCGCAATTTCAAAAACTAATCTCACCACTACGTTCTACACAACTTAGCTAGCACGTCAATTTTCGTTGAATTCGAGTAACTTACTCGTCGTCAATTCGAGAATCGGAAAATCGGAACATAATCGGGTTCCAAAAGTGCGAAAATCAAATTTTGGAGGCTACGGATGCATCAATACGGGTCCCGTGTGCATCAACACGGCCCGTGTTGAAAAGCCACAAACGTGCAAAATGCCAAAGTCAGAGAATCAACACGGGCACCCGTGTGAATCAACCCGTGTTGATTGGCTGGCACAATTCTCCCCATTCAAAAGGTCAACACGGGCGCCGTGTGAATCAACACGACCCGTGTTGATTGACCTGATGAAAACTCCATTTTAACATTCCCAACTTCACTTTTTCCATTCCATTGATTCTAATCATCATCAACCTCATAATCCTACTCTAATTCAACTTTTCTAATCTATTTCAATCAAACAATCAAACACACAACTCATAAATCAACCTATCAATTTTTCCCCCAAATCCAAAATATAACTATCAAAACCTAACAATATGAGATGGAGAATCAAACCCCTTACCTCATAAGCTTGGATGATCCATGTTTATTCTACAAGACTCCATCCTCAAGCTTGCTCATGTTCTTCCTCTTATTCTCTTGCTCATCTTCTCTCAAAACCCTTTCTTTCCTCCAAGTTTCTAAGTTTGGCTGTTGTAGGAAAATGGGAAGAAAAGGGAAGTAAAATGGTTTTATAAATGTTTTCTTACTAGCTAGGGGTGTACACCCAATTCTTTCTCTTCTTCTTCTTCTTCTTCTTCCCAAAACCCTCTCTTATCTCTCAAGCTTTCTAGGTTGGTTTTGTGTTATGAAGAATGGGAAGAAAACGAAGGGAATGTATTTATGGTGTCTTACTAGTAAGGTTAAGGGTGAAAACCCAATTCTAACAAAATGCTCCTCACACCCCTATCCAATTATATCATTAATAATTCAATTAACTAAAATAATTAGGAATTAACTATCGGATCGAATAATATTTTACGAGCGGAATAAAACCGGACCGAACAAAGCGTTAAATCAAATATATTATCGATATATTGATTAATATAAATATTCTCGTCGCAAAATAAATATCGATCGGTAATTCGAAAATATTAATATTATAATATCAATTAAAACAGGACGTTACAACTCTCCCCCACTTATAAACTTTTCGTCCTCGAAATTTCGACCAAAACGAACAAATTGGGACATGCCTACGCATTCGTCCACTCAATCCTCGCGTCAACTAAACAACATACAAAATACACCAAAAACAAGGAAATATCCTAACTACATCGTCCGTCGAGAACAACCATGGCGAGATGCAAAGCCCATACAATGCACTCGACAACCAACTAACACCAACAAATAAATAAGTCGCGGACATACCGGTTCACTCGAGAACCAAACAAACAAGATCGATACTATCCTAACGTCTCAACCATAGAATTAGTCACACACTCGAATCGGCCTCGGAAGCGAGTCACCAAAGGTAGGAACATAAAGTCCTCGACACAACACCGACACCATCGCTAAAACAAAAACAAAAAATGGTTATACAAACCAAAATTGAAATAATCGAATAGGATAGAACCACGCGTGCTCGCAACCACGAAAGAGATGCCTTCATTCACACATAAGCACGAACTCAAGAATCACACTTGCAGTTATCACTTTCATTCTAGAAAATCACAAGGTTAAATCGTCCTTGTAGATTACCAACGTACCACCCTTGAACCATAACAAGTTTCACAAACAAAATAGGCTGCGATACACCACTCATTCTAGGGCTTCTTGGCGACTTGCGACTATAACTCCCTAGTCCAGATCCAACAATCTCCTACACTCGCTAACAATTCAATGCTCGATAACTAAACCATGTTGCGTCACTTTAATGCATAAGATGCCAACTGTAAAACAACTTGGCTAATTCCTCAACTTCACAATTACTCAGAATGGATACGTTCAAAGCGTACACCCATCAAGACACCTCATGACATCGTTCATCAACTCGAAGAATCTCTCTTTCATTGATCAACGTCCATTGGTCCTCTAAATACATGACATAGTTTGACCTTTTCAAATATTGTCCAAATATCCACTTGTGAAACTTCGACGTATATACTTGACTTCAACGAAGTCCTCCCTCATACCAACTCAATTCCCAACATTTGTAATAAGTAATCACCATCATCGCATCGTCGTAACTATCGATACACAAGTTTCTTATTCAAACACCCTTCACACTTTCAATCTTCAGTGGAAATTCAAATCAAAACACTCTCTCAGAACTCGACCCATCAACGTCGTCTCATACTCTACAACTCGGGTCGGACTTAGAACCATAAGGTCAATTTCTATGGAATCCAATCATGAACACCGTCGCGACCGACTTCAGTCTCAAATAGAACACTTTCCTTTATAACACATCAATCATCTTAAGGTACCCGTGGCTACTAAACAGTCACAAAATTCCTTACCGTCAAGACTTATCTTAGTCGTAATCTAATAATCCACCGCGACCATTAGTATCCGACGAAATCCGTATAATAGTAGTGAACAAATATTTAATAACCTTCTGAGCTTAAACTCAACAAGCGTCTCAAAACAAACATGCAACATTCTTCAAAATAATAAAATCCCAAATCAGATATTCTTGGGTTAACCGCGATATCAACATACTAAACTCAACAACAGACGAAGTCTCTTTATAGATCACACTCAAACTTTGAATTGTCTTCAACAATTCCAATCTCCTCGTCGTTAACATCTGCACCTATAAGGTTCCAATGAGCACAACCGCATCAAACTCAAACTCACGCGCCCTACAATTTTTCCTTATGAAAATCAAATCGTTCCAAGGTAGTCTTGCACTTTTCCAACTCTTCGTGAAATACATCTCAAGTCCAAAATAAAATATCACAATACCCATAGCGAGTTCTTGATACAAAACAAAACCAAATTCAAGGCATTCGCTAAACTTTTCACCGGCTCAAACAAATTCGCTTCCCATTGCGAAGTCCCAAATAATAACTCGACCATCTCAATTCAAAGTACCCACGATCAATGCCAACTTATAAAAGATCTTCCATCAAACTCACAAAGCTAACCGTCCAAAGCAAAGGAACTTAAGCTCGAAATAACTCCTTGAAGTCTTTTGCAAGATACAAAATAAATCCTCACGGGCTGTCCATAATATCACCCTCAAGTCGCTTACTTAAGGCACTCCGTCCAACGGTTCAAAACTCTATCTTTAGAATACTCGACGCATGGTCTAACTTCACTCGATAGCATAAAGCTCGGTGCTTGCTACTATTCCTTAACTTGATGTGACCAATTAATATCCATGAACACGAAATAACTCTTACTTTCTCAATGAGCTTGTCGAGCGTTCAAAATCACACGGCGCATTAGTCGCACTAATAACATCAAAAATACTCACGGGATCATACACTATCTTGAAAAGCGTTGTCTAAACATCTTCCGCTCTCACACTAACCGTAGACAGCCGGACTTCATTGGTCTCACTAAACACATAAACTCAAATGATGTTATCTAAACATCAATCCTCGAGTAGACATTTATCCTTAATATCCACTTCGTTCCTTGACTGCAAACGACACACCAATTCGGGCAACCTTTGCTCTCCTCGAACAACTCAACGGTAGCACTCCACGGTGACCCGCTCGAATAAACAACCTCTGCTTAAACCAATCCTCAAGTTGACTCTTCAACTCTAACTCAGAAACAAACATCCCTTAAGGATACTTCAAATCACAACTAGTTCAAACTAAATCCATCAAAACTTCACCTCGCTTTCGACGACAATTCACTCACATCTTCACAATCGCGGAAGAATCACAACAAGAAGCTCGCTTGCCAAAATCTTGTTTCTCACCAAAAATCCAAATTCGCTCAAAACTCAAGTAACCATGCACCTCCTTGTGCAAACACATCTACTTCATACACTATTAAGCTGGAAAGACAATCTATCCCAACCAACATAAATCTCGACTACTATCAACAAGAGATTAAGGGTGATCAGTTCCTTAATTTGTCAATAGACAGTCGACAATCATGATGGTGACATAAACCATCTTCACCAAACTACAACAGGATCTTCAAACTTACGCTTCAAGTTACCAAAGCGTAACCCTGCTTAAGGCTCCATCTCTAAGCCACAAGCGCCACCAAAAAGAAAAACTTCTCCCTCACTTATTTCAAACTCATCTCTGCAGACTAACAAATAGAAACAAGCAAGTACCGACAATGTTTCACACACATGTCGCATACAAAAGGGTCAAACACATTAATAACTTTGGCCGACGGATGGCCTGCTCGATACCACTAATGTAACACCCCAAATTTACCAAGGTTTTATATACAAAAATCAGAGTAATTTAAAATTTCATAAATTAAATACTGAGGCGTCACATCATCAAACCAAATCACTTTAAACAGTTTGCTTTAAAGTATAAATCTCGGATACATAGCATCGTCGGAAAACATAAATTGATTCATAAAAATCAAAACAATTTCTTTAATAAACTTCCTCATCAAAATCATGTTTTCATAATTTATGGTTCTTATTCACAAAAGGA
The DNA here is from genome assembly GCA_021764765.1 of Vicia sativa. Taxonomy (NCBI): domain Eukaryota; kingdom Viridiplantae; phylum Streptophyta; class Magnoliopsida; order Fabales; family Fabaceae; genus Vicia; species Vicia sativa. The sequence goes on from CM038796.1 coordinate 201,521,683, forward strand.
ATAATAATAAAAGAACAACAACAAGACGACATAAATATACCCCCCGAGTGCTACGTATCAGAGCGACACCGACTCGACTAACATGTACTATAAACTCCGTCTTCATAACGCGTTACCAATATAAAGGTAACGGAGAAACAAGTAAAGGGTGAGATAATCCAAAACATATAGTTAAAGACATGATAATATATATATATATATATATATATATATATATATATATATAGTTTTGGAATTGTAAAGGATATAAGTTAATAAGTGCATTCCAACACATATCCAAACCTCACTTACTTCGATCATCATTCTAATGTGTATAATCTACACTATATCGCCATAACCTCATCGGCATACTTCGTCGCAACAACACATAAACTTCCATTGCCACGAAATCATCACAAGTTAATATGTCACTAACCAATACGACAATTATAAACAACAACATCAAACAATACTAATAACTTAAGCATCATAAATGAAATCATCACAAATTGGCTAAAGCCCATCGTCGCTTTTGGCATAAAAGCCCATCGTCACAAAACATCATCACATCATATTTGCATTAAGCATTTCATCAAAGTTAAATCATCGCAAAACTCATTATTTATACTCATCACCTAGTTATCATGAAACTATCAAGTTATATTCATTTCATATTCATCACAAAGATCATCACCAAACAAAGCATTGTATATCATCGCAATTCAACATCATCCATCAATTAAAACTCAATGCCAAACAACCCAAACATAAACATAACCGACTCCATGAGACACGACTATGTTATGCATGTGGTACCCGTCGCTTTGTCCATAATTAGGAACACTTGGCATAAAAGCCTCGTCTCTTGGCATAAAAGCCTCGTCGCTTGGCATAAAAGCCCATCGTCGCCAATGCAATGCATGTGACTCGACAATAAACAACACAAAAACATCATCATCGCTTATCAAAATTGGCATAAAGCCCACATCGCCATAATTTATCCAAATCAAGATAAATATACCATCGCATTATATTTGTATTATGCAAAACGTCACATATAATTCATCATCATCAAAAATTATGCATTCACAAATTGGAAGAATTTATTAATAACATCAATATAATCATCACATCATCATGTACAAAGACATATACCATCGCATCGCATATCAACAAGTATTCACTAACTAATACGTCGTCGCAAACATTATGTTTAATCACCCTACCTCATTATCGATTTGTTCACTAAATTCTAAATGCGGAAAAATAGTCAAACACCTATCATCGTCGCAAAAATCCATCCCTAATAACCGACATTACTCCTAATCGTCAACATCATGATCGGATTGTCCATACGTGTCTTATATCTACTAAAACGCAATCCGATTCAATTTAACAAGTAAATTGGCCTATTTGGTCATCTCGTAAAACTCGCAATTTCTAAAACTAACCTCACCACTCGTTCTACACATCGAACTTAGCTAGCACGTCAATTTTTGTTGAATTCGGAGTAACTTACTCCATCGTAATTTGAGGAATCGGAACATAATCGGGTTCCAAAGAAGTGCGAAAAATCGAATTTTGGAGGCTACGGATGCATCAACACGGGCCCCGTGTGCATCAACACCCGTGTTGAAAAGCCACAAAACGTGCAAAATTTCCAAAGTCGGAGAATCAACATGGGCACCGTGTGAATCAACACGGCCCATGTTGATTAACTGGCAACAATTCTCCCCATTCAAAAGGTCAACACGGGCGCCCGTGTGAATCAACACGGGCGCCCGTGTGAATCAACACGGCCCGTGTTGATTGACCTGCGTGAAAACTCCATTTTTAACATTCCCAACTTTACTTTTACCATTCCCATTGATTCTAATCATCATCAACCTCATAATCCCTACTCCCAATTCAACTTTTCTAATCTATTTCAATCAAACAATCAAACACACAACTCATAAATCAACCTATCAATTTTTCCCCCAAATCCAAAATATAACTATCAAAACCTAACAATATGAGATGGAGAATTAAACCCCTTACCTCATAAGCTTGGATGATCCATGTTGATTCTACAAGACTCCATCCTCAAGCTTGCTCATGTTCTTCCTCTTCTTCTCTTGCTCATCTTCTCTCAAAACCCTTTCTCTCCTCCAAGTTTCTAAGTTTGGTTGTTGTTGGAAAATGGGAAGAAAAGGGAAGGAAAATGGTTTTATAAATGTTTTCTTACTAGCTAGGGTGTACACGATCCTTGCTCTTCTTCTTCTTTTTCCCAAAACCCTCTCTTATCTCTCAAGCTTTCTAGGTTGGTTTTGTGTTATGAAGAATGGGAAGAAAACAAAGGGAATGTATTTATGGTGTCTTACTAGTAAGGTTAAGGGTGAAAATCCAATTCGACAAAATTCTCCTCACACCTATCCAATTATATCATTAATAATTCAATTAACTAAAATAATTTGGGAATTAACTATCGGATCCGAATAATATTTTACGAATCGAGCGAATAAAACGGACCCGAGCGAAGCGTCGTCAAATATATTATCGATATATTGATTAATATAAATATTCTAAATCATAAAATAAATATCGATCGATAATTGAAAATATTAATATAGTATAATATTAATTAAAGCAGGCGTTACATCTGACCTCACTTAATATGAAACCTTGCATGATTGCTCACTCACTTCTTTCCACTTCATTTTCTTCCCATTTTCTTTGTGATTAGCTATTAATCTATTGTTTGAGATGTGTTTCCATCATCCGTGATCTTCTTGATGTATCGTCATCTAGTTTAGTTTTTATCACTCCACCTTGTTATTACTAACCCGTTTGTTGAGTGTGCAAGATATTTCTATCAATGTTCATTTAATGCAAAGCTTTATCAAGCGCCTTGAAGTTCACCTAAGGCGACTTCTACTTTACCACTCGATGAAGTTCTTTATTTTTAGTTAGTTATTAATTTATTTCGATTGGGTTGTATTATTTAGACTTTTATTTGAACTCTTGATTTGATACATCCCCATTAATAAACTTGTACCCCCATTCCCATTTTGTTTGTAATAATTTAGGATTTTATTTCCTGTGTTTTCGCGGTTGTCATTCAATTAGAACACATAGCCTCCTCTTGGGCTCCTCATCAATGAACAGTATACATACGGTGCACTTGCACACATTCATAGTTTGGTCACGGGATTTTCTATAGCGACAACTATTCGATCAATTGTTCCAATTGGTGGTTTAGAATAATAGTGTCATGCTACTCCCACTTCATAGGAGCATACATATGGCCACCTTGTATGGGCTTGCTTGATTTCCATATCTTGACCTGTTGGTTCTCATACCAAGTTCTTTTAAAGGGTTTCATAATTGAGTTTGGGCATGACCATTCTCACAAGGTTAATCAATGTTTCGACTTTGGTTAATCATAACCCGACTGTTCAACTTGGTCCATATACCTAGTGTTCCATGCAAAGGGTCTCATGGTTGGGGGTAGGAGCACCTACTCTCGAGATTAATCAAGTATTATCGTTGGTTAATCTTAACCCGATTAAATCCTTCATCCATACACAAGCATTCCAAGTATTCTTTTACGATACTAATCATTTTGTTGATATTGTTGCGGAGTTCGTGATTGTTTGTCATAACTTAGGCACACTTGGATGGTCAACGGTGAGATTCGTAAGCTTTTGAGAATAGAGCTTTAAAGGCGCTTCCATCCGGTTTGCTTATCCATGGCATTGAAAGGCAGACCTTCTCGTTAGGTATCATCGTCGCCTTCTTTATACATGATGTTTCACCATCATTCGCATCCATGTTTTATTATGTATTGCCACCCATATCGGTTATCTTGATGCTTTGGTCATCCATGTCGATGTTTCTTAATCCATGCATAATTTATCTTTCTTTACATGATGTTTTGCCATCCATATACATTATCTTGATGCTTTGGTCATCCATGCTTGATGTTTCGTCATCCATGCATATTTTATCTTTCTTTACATGATGTTTTGCCATCCATGTTTGTTATCTTGATGTTTTCATCCATGCACGATGTTTCCTCATCCATGCATACTTTATCTTTCTTACATGATGTTTTCCATCCATGCACGATGTTTAAATCATCTATACATGTCTTATCGTTCATTACTTAATGTTCTCTTTAAGTGTGATTGTTTACTTCTTTATCTATTATGCGAGATCGCCATGCTCCCCAGGATCTTTAGTTCACTCTTCTCCAAGTTTGAACTAAATACACCTTAGGTTTTCTATCCATGCATGATAATCTTGGGTAGATTTTTCCCATTGTTCATATTCATAAACATAGAAACAACTTTGTATGATAATAATTAGGATTTAGAAATAAGTTAGTTTCCCCTAGCTATTTTACCTTTATCCTTTTGCATCCCTAAAATTAAAACCTTGTTTCGTCAAGTGCATTAAAATACTTTAATAATATGAAACCTTTTCTACAGTAAAAGATACAAACCAATTAGTCTTAGGATGTTTCATCGTCCCGTTTGCTGCTGATGTTTCGTCATCTCGTTGTTGATGTTTCGTCATCCCGTTGCTGATGTTTCGTCATCCCGTATGCTGATGTTTCATCATCCTGCCTGTTGCTGATGTTTCATCATCCCGTCTGCTGATGTTTCTCCATCCCATTTATTGTTGATGTGTCATCATCCCGTCTGTAGCTGATGTCTCGTCATCAGGGAGGTGTTTCGTCATCGTTGTTTGTTGTTTTGTCTTCTAATCTAAAAAACAAAAACCAACCAAAATATGTGAGCCGAACTACGATGCTCTGACTTTCCCATTGCACGACTGGATTTAGTTTAAGTGTAAAATTCAATTTCCCACCCCCCTGTTTCCTTGATGAAAAACTTCAATACTTGTTCAATTTCGCATTCGATTTCAATTATTTCGACTTGTATAAAATCTGAATAAATAATTTTCTGACATTTTAATGCCTTAGGATATTTTTGATATTTTTTTGTGAATTTTAACAATTAATTTCCTTTAGTTTTTAATCAATTTTTGAAAATATGTTTAGAAACGATTTCTCCATGATGCCGTGCACATTTTGATGCGATTTTTGATCGTTTCTCGATAATAAAAATGTGAATAAATAGGTTCCTAATACTTTAGGGCTTTTAAATTTTATCACATTTTTTGGGATTTTTTTAAATTAAATTTCAATCTCGTTTTAATTGTTTTTTATAACATGTTTAGAGACGATTTTCCCCATAGTACTTCGCATTTAGATGCGATTTTTGATCGTTTATTAACAACCAAAATTCCTAAAAATAACATTATGATTCTATGATGTATTAGGAGATTTTAGATATTTTCTCATAATTTTTTAGATCCTTTTAGGACTTTATCTGATTTTTCTTTTGTGTGAACACAAAGATGTATAATTGCTTGTTATTTCATCTAGTTAGGAATCGATCTTTTGCACTTGATGCCTAATTTTCTTTCTAACATTTGACCAAATTATTGATTAACATGTTGAAATATTTTTGTAGTTTTTACTTTGGTTTAGAATCGATAATTGAGTCATATGATTAAGGTACCATGATAGTTAACCATTTGATGACGATAGATCGTTTTGACTTAGTTTATGCACAAATATGTTTCAACCATGATTTGTCTTGTACATTTTATTTGATAACATTTAATATGATTTAGATACTGACTTGTAGAAAGCATGTTTCTCTTTTGTCATTTGAATTGATTAATTGTAAGAGTATGATGCCATGTGTTTCTTAGAAACTTTAGGACATTTGTTCCCATTTAATTTCAGATTAATGTAAACCTTAGCATAGAGTTTTAAGTAGAACTTCAAAGCTAACTCTTAGCGGTACAATTCTTAGGAACTAGTTTGATCATTGTGTAATTCTTCTAGGTTTCTCTTGCGTTTGTTTGCAATCTTTTCCTCTACCTTTTAGAGATGTTTAGGTAAGAATAAGGATTTGTAGTTTCTACCCCTATTAGGAAGTTATCCCTCATTCCCTAATTTCATTGTGAATAATCGCTTTTGCATCTTTTGCTTTCTATAAAGCCTATTTCTGACACTTTGTTCCATATCGAGGTACGAGCATTATACTTGTGATTTGGATGTAGCATCCATATCTCATCTTACACATGTGTGTGAACTCTTTTTGCTTGCTTGGTTTCACCTTTCTTGCGGGTTATGGATCAATTTGGATGTGTAGTATCCATATCTTTTGCTTGCACACATGTGTGTGCACTTTTTGTCTGCTTGCTTGGTTTTTACCGTTTCTTGTAGGTTATACTTGAGATTCGGATATGTAGTATCCATATCTCAATCTTGCACACATGTGTGAGCACTCTTTGTCTACTTTGTTTGGATTGTAGTTTCTTGCAGGTTCATTGGATCTACGTCGAATGTGTATAGACACATGTTCTCAACCGTGCATATCAATGACATCCTTTGTCTGTATTGATTGGATTGCAATATGATACAAGTGTATTTGCTTCGAATATGTATGATACAAATTCCGATTATGATTTTGATGCCTCCACATATTTCTCACCGGATTTCTTTGTTAATAACAATTTACATGAAGTTTTCGGAGTATTTTTAGCTCATGATGCTCTTGAATTTTATTATCCATTTGGTATTAACGTTACTTTGTTTACGCATTCTTTTGCCTCTTTCTTAGAGCATGAGAAGTAGAGTTTTCTTTTCCTTTCCATGAAAGTAGAAATAGATATGCATGATGGGGTTTCGTAGTTTGAGCATGTTCGAGGACCCCTCGGTTTATTTAAAGACCCGTTTAGGAAATTTTGTGTGCTAATTGTGTTTGGTTTGTTTAAAATCCTCCACCGTGCATAGGGAGGTAATTCTCGATTAGTTTTACTTTTTGCATGCATAGTGTGTCGGTGAAGCGACTTTGAGATTTTTGTATCGCAAATGTTGCGGATAGCAAAGTCATACCGACTTTTCTTTTATCAATTAAAGAAATGTGAAAAGAGGAAAAGACCTTCGTTAGATTACGAGTAAGGAGAAGGTTATGAAAAGGGAAGGTATTAGCACCCTTTTCATCCGTAGTTATCTACAGCTCTTAGTTGCTCTTAGATCATTTTCAAAAGTGTTTTACGTGTGTTTGACAAAATGTTTTGAAAAGACATTTCTCTTTGACTTTGTAATGATTCATGTAGGAATGTATGCAAAGTGTTCAGAAATGCTTTATTTTGAAAAGAGTTTGAACTTTGACAAAAAGTGTGTGGTGTGAAAAGTATTTTGTTTTGAGCAAGCAACTAAAAGTCTTATTACCTACTCAGAATGGTCATTTTCGTGTTGTTTTACGTTCCTTTAGAATAGCGTTATCCATACCATTAGTTGGTAGGTAACCCTATTAGTTGGATGTAAGAGGGACATTCGAAGGGACATCGGATGGTCATAGAAGGCAACTTGTAGGAAGTATCCTAGCACATTCGAAGGGACGATCGTCACTTTTCATAGGCAACAATCGAGGGAGGAGATCATGTATTCGTAGGCGATATCGTGGTTCTATGATCTTTGTATCGAAGGGACTATGATGATATATTTGTCGGCAACGGTGCTAGGATACCTCTACGTTCGAGGGACTTGACCATTTATATTCGTAAGGCAACGAGAGAATTACCTTAAGGGGTGCATGTGTGGAAAGAGTACATTAAATTCGGATATGTTATCTTGAGATTATGAGTGATCTCGTCAATTTTATCTTGCCATACACGCCTAATTACTAGCGGTTTATATGGTGCGAGAAAGTAAATTGCGGAAATGTAAAGTCTTGGAAAGATAAAGTCTCGCTATTACATGGCTTTGGGCGGTTACATAATAAGTGCGGAAAATAAAAGTCCTAATTAAACTATTACATCCCATAGGCGGTTACATAATATGAAAAAGAAAAGCAAGAAAAAATCGTCCGAAACGTCACAATCTGTAAACAGATACATAATCGGAAAGTAAGAGAAATTCGTATAAGAGGAAAAATGTTAGTAAGAACATAATTTTTGAATGAGGAAAAAAGTTTTAGGTTAGTGATGACAATAAGATGATAAGATAATTTTTTGGTAATTTTCTGAATCGATTCCGGTAATTAAAAACAATTAAAAGTCTAATTAATGATTAATTAACAATTAAATAAAATATGCATGCAAAAATATTAATTTTAATGTTAAAAATTAAATAAACATTTTTCTGATAATAATGCAAAAAGAAAAAAAAATTTGTGATTTTTAAATGCATGATAAAATTATTTAAAGATTAATTAAATAACATGAAAAAATTAGAAAAATAAGAAATAGAAAAAAAAAGTTAGCTTTTGTAAGTGATAAAAATATATGGTCTTGCCAGGACTCGAACCCATGCCCCCTGGGAAAACACGCGCTACCTTCACCACTGGACCAAACTGCATTTGGTGTCATAACAATGAAACAAAAACGTTTTAAACGAATTCGCTTCCTGGGAATCAGAAAACCGCGCGAAGAACTTCATCTTCTTCGTTTGAAATTTCAAACACTTAGCGTCGGCTTCGTTCGACGCTATAGCCCCTACAAAATTCAAAAATCACATACAAGTAATATAAATGCATTATGAAGCCATGGTTCAATTCGTTTTTGTCCACTGATCATTATGGTAACCTTGGTTTGGTCCAATTTTACGTGTTTAGGGAAGCCCTAAATCGATACAAAAAACCCTAGCCATGGTGGATTTCGATTCAGGCCACAAAAATACAATCAAGCTATGCAGAAAGTTTCCAAACTTCGTTCTAAACACAAAACAAACATCAAAACACGTTAAAAATGCATGAGAATTAAAAATCAATTTTGGAAAAGAAGAACAAACGAAATCGGGATTGCTTGATTACGAATGGTTTTGCAACTTGTAAAGTGCGGATCGATTCTAAAGACTCAAGGAATGTAATGGAATGCTCAAAATCATTGAAACCAAGCTGGAACTAGGTGCAAGTACCTTGAAGAACATGGTTTTTGACTTAGGTTAGGTTCTTTAAGGCAATTTTTGTTCTATTTTCATGTGTAGGCATTGTGTATTTATAATAGATGGATTTAGGTCGAAATCAAGAGCAAATAATGAATCAATCAATGCAAAAATATTTGATTTTGTATGAAACCAAATCTTTCCTTTTTGATCCAATTTTCATCAATTTCTTGCTAAATCAAAGTCAATTTGAAATTGCCGACCTTTTGTGAGTTGCTTGGACCTCGAGGATGAGAGAAAATCCAATTTGCATTTAATTTTGATTTTCTACCTTTATTTTTAATTTAATTTGTTTTTAAATGATTAAAAATCCAAATTAAATAGAAAAATAAAGATAAAATTCGTGGCATTGGGCTTGGAGGTTCCAAATTAACTGAGGAATAAGTTTGAACCAAGAAAACTTAGGCCCATTTGCAAAATTTTGGATTTTGACAAATATTTCTCTTTGTGCAATTCTTCAAAAATGCCCAACTTGTACAAGGTGTATCTTGCTCAATTTTCAAGATTTTTGAGTGTTCTTGGACTTTTTAGAAAGCTCTAGATGTCCTCTAAACAACCTCTTTTGTTTCATCTCAATTGGAGTTTCCATGCTCAATAAAACTTCATTAAAAAAAGTTGACTTTTTGTTAACTTCGAAAAGGACCTGTAATGTTTTGATCCATATATTCAAAATGAAGCATTTTTTGACCATGCTTGTGAGACATGAAGTTGCAGAGAATTGAATTTCCTTCAAAATGAGAGGTGGTGGAAAAATTTCTGATAAAGTATGAAGAAGTTATGCTCAGTCAAAGTTCAGTTGACTTTTTTCTAGAAAACCCTAATTTGGAAAGTTTGACTTTTGAGCAAATCTTGAGTTTTCTTGATGAATCATGATCAACCCTTGATCAAATGATGAATGTGACTTCAAAATGCGGATGTTGACCAAAAATCAGGAAGTTTGACTGTATGTTGACCACAGTTGACTTTTTGTCCAATCTTGATTTTCAACCATCGAGCAATTATGCGGAAACTTGACTTGTAAGGCTTGAAGCTTGTCATGGAGATTCTTTGAAGCATATGAGGAGGCATGATGATCACTGGAGATGTTGGAAATCCATCTGGATCTGAGGATAGCCAAACCCTAGTTTGGGTTGATTGTCTAGGAGAGGGTTTGTCTGATCAACCCTTGAGGAATCCTTGAGTAGGAATATGTGAAATATCTTGAGGAATAGGAGGGCAAATTTTGGGGTATGACACATAGGTCAAGTGGTTAGGCAACCCGACGTGGCACCACTACACAAAGACCCGTGTTGTTATTTTCCTCATATCGAGTCATGATATATGGGGCGCGAAGGGGTCCGTGTCGACTCCATAAGTTCTAGTCCATGTCGACCAGCGCCGAATCGTGTTGCTTCCTTTATCGAGTCAATAATAAAGTGGCAAGAGTTCCCCATTCCAACTCTCAAAGCTTTCCTGGGGTTCGTATTTATTGTAGAGCTCGCATAATTTACTCTTTACACTTGACAATTCATGTCATGCGGTGATACCATTCACGGGAATCAGAATGTGTTGGCTCCTGGTTGCTTCCGGCCCTTGGCTTGCTGTTGTAGGCTATGGGTTGGCTCCTTTTCCTGCGCTTGTGTGACATTTGTTTTTTTGCATTGCATTGTTTTTGTGCTTCTGCCAAAGCACTTGTTTGCTTCATCCCTTTTGTCGTCTTCAACTCTACCTTAGGTAGCGATTCGAGATGGACATAGATTTAGGTTGTAAACCTTTTCCACTCCCTTTATCGTCTTCGACTCTATCTTAGATAGCGATTCAAGATAGACATAGATCTGGGTTGTAAACCTTTGCCATGTTCCCTTAGGATTCTCTCGACTCTATCTTAGGTAGCGATTTGAGTTAGACCTTAGGTTGTAATCCATGCATGATGACATTAGGGTTAGAACTAGTTAGTTTCCCCTTTGTTTTGTTTTCTTCTTTTTTGCATCCTTGCATGTAATAAAACTAAAACTTATTTTCTTTTTCTTTTTCAAATTAAAACACTTAATAATGGTTTAAACTCCTTTTCAAAGATAAAAGCAACCAACCAATGCAAACTCTTTTTTGCCTACGGGTGCATTTTCTTTTTATGTTTAAAACTCTTTTTCATAAGTAAAAAACACAAAACCCACCAAAACAAGTGAGCCTAACTACGACGCTTTGACTTTCCCATTGCACGAGGGAATACGTAGGCATCTTGTCACGGGGCTCGATCGAGCAAGCTTTGTAAATACTTCCTTCTTTTCCCTGTGTTTTCTTTATTTTCTTTTCTTTCACATACATACTCTTTTAGCATACAGATATAGCGATTAAGTAGTAAATATATATAAACACACCTGTTAGAAAGAAAATAGAAGTGGATATCGTAGAGTACTACGGGCGCGTGGGGTGCTAATATCTTCCCTTCACGTAATAGACTCCCTTACCCTATCTCTCGGTTGCAAGACCGTGTCTTATTCCTTTCAGGTTTTCGCGATATGTTTACCTTTCTCCTTTTGCGAGATAAAAAACATTCGATGGCGACTTCATTGATATAGTTATCGGATAATGTTCAACCGGTTGTTTCAGCAGCCCATATCAAAATCAACGGTTTTTTCCAAATTTATCTCTCCAATAAAGTCTGCAATTTACTTTTGTAACTCTTCTCAGTGATTGTAGCCCGTTTCTATTTGTTGCTCCACACAGAGTTTCATCTCTTTGAAGGTTTTATCCCGAGTGGATTTTGCAATTTATTTTTATAAGTCTTATCAAGTTTTGGCTTGGTGTTTTATTGGCTTCTTGATAAGCAATTCATTACCTTGCATCCTCAAAGTGTAATTTTTCCATTATCTTTGGAAACTTTACTCTATAAAATAATAGTTCAAACATGCATTGAAACATAAGCCTTTATTTCCACTATGTTCCCCAGTGAATTTGCTAACTTCGGGTTATATTCCCAGCGAGGTCTCTATCCTCAGTATCTCAGTTTTCATCCGCACAAGTATTTTTGTTAATCATTTGATATGGTTGAGTGTCTATTCAATGTTTTTGGTTGTAACCCAGTTTCTCCTTGGTGCAATTTCATCGGTTTATTCTCTACTACCTTTGTTGGTTCATTTCGATGTCCATCAATATACCTTTTCGAAAATTAGTTTTGTCTTGATAATCGTTTCAACAAGTGTTTTAGAAGTACGCTCTAATCACTTTGCTTTGGGTCGAGTTTTGTCTCGTCGCCTGTGCATGGAATTCAGTTTTCGTCCTGGTACTCATCTAGTTTGTTTTTCCTAACTAGTCTTCATGATTCGAGTTTTATCTCATTTTGTTTCTTACTCCTGAGATTCTTTCAGTTCCATCATATTTTTTATCTTGGGTTGAAACCTTTCCCCTTTACTCCTTGTATTCGTTCAACTTCATCTACTATCTATCCTCAGTTGGGATGTCTCTTTTATAACTGTTGGGTTCGTTCATCTTTTTCTACTGTCTACCCTCTAGTTTAAGATCAACAAGTGCTCTGAGAAACATGCACTCTCACCACTTTGCTATGGTTCGAGTTTTGTCTCGTTTCCCATGCGTGAAAATCCAATTTTTTTCCTGGTAATCGTTTCTAGAAAGTTTTGTTCTTCTAGTATTGCCCGAGTCGAGTTTTATCTTATTTTGTGTTACTCCATGGATTCGTTCAGCTTCGTCTACTATTTCTTTCATACCTTCGGTTTGTCATAATTTTTACTGTTTAATCTCGGTTGAGACCAGCAGGTGTCCCAGGAATCGCGCACTCTAGTGACCTGCTTATAGGACCCTTTTCATATTTTTCATATACTTTTTAAAGTATAGTATTATCTAGTCTTCTGATTCGAGTTTTATCTCACCACCTTTCTATGGTTCGGTTTTGTCCCGACACGTTCTTTTTGGAGTTTAGTTTCACCCATTCTCCTTGGTTTGAGTTTTATCTCACCACCGCTGTGATCTGGTTCTGTCCCGACACATCCGTTTGGAAGCTTAGTTTTGGCTATTCTCTTTGGGTTTGAGTTTTATCTCATCTTTATTCTAGTCTACGTTACGGTTTCATCTTAACGTATGTCTTTAGAAGGCTAATATTCATTATACCCTCCCGATTGTTAAAGTGCAATGTTATTTGGCTTTTCTCTAAAACCAATTTCATTTGGTATTCTCTAAGTCCAGCATTCCATGGCTCATTTTGGAAAGTTTCACTCTTCTTCTCAAGAGTGTCAATTTCCGAGTTCTTTTGTATTCAATCCTCTTCTACTTCGAACGCTCGAAGGTTTCCACCAATTCTCGCTTATCAAGTTTAAGAAGATTGAATAGGGGCAGCTGATGCACCCCAAAATTTACACTCTAGATTTAGGCTTATGTTTCATCATAAACATCATATTGCATTGCATTCATACATTGTGATAAGATCAAAGTTCTTTGGGTTTTCAAGTCCTCTACGGGCTATGGAGGTTGGTTGTGTTAGCATTTTGTTCTAAGGAAGTCTCAGGCTCTCATGTCTTTGGATCTTTCAAGTCACAATGATGTATTATATCTCAAGACATCTAATTTGTCTCATTGATTCCTCAAGAGTTGAAGTTTTACAAAGAATTGATGAGGAATTCATCTGTGTCGTTCATCTAATGAAATTAGGGTTTTGGCCCACTGTGAAGTTTGAAGTTTGGATAATTCAATTTCTTGAAGTATCATCTTCCTATTATCATTTTATTTATCATAGTTCAAAGAATTACTCAATACATTCAGAAGATTTGAGCTTTTGAAGCTTGATTGGCTATCTCTAACACTGATGGGCAAAATTAGGGTTTTGGATATAATCGATTTCTTGATTTTTCACTCAAACTTGATTTTATGTGTTTCAATATGTTTTGGGCATCCATGGTTTAAAGATCGAGGTTCAATTTTGATTGGAAGCAAGTCAATTGATCCAGGGGAAATGGTCATGTTGGTCAGAATCAATCAAAGTCAAGAGTTGACCAAGTGGAATTTTGGTCAACCATCAATTCAAATATCCTATTTTCATATTTCATGATCAAATTCACCATTGAATCAAGAGAATTGAATAAATTAGGGTTAACTTGTTCTTGAAGTTATTTGAAGTTTGAAAATTTTCCAAGTGTCCACCCTATAGAACTTTGACATGTCATACATTTCTCAATTTTTATCCAATGGTTGCATACCATACAATTTTGGGAAGCTTGGAATAAATTCTACAATTTTGTCGTTGTGTAAAATTTCTCAAAAATGCACCATTTGAAATATATTTGAGTTCGAAGCTTTATGCATAAGGTATGCAAAATTGTTGGTCAGGCCTGCCTTCCCTAGCCAGGCACGAGTGACACTTCAACAAACAGGTGGTGTGCCAAATGTTCAAGCTTATTAATTTCTCCTCAAGCATCAATTTGGACAATTAAAGTGTGCATCCTATAGATGCCCATGAGAGCTCTTCATCATGCTTGGAATCATCCATTTTAGCAAAGTATCCATAAAGATATGGATCCTCAAAATTGTTGTCTCGCAACTTATTGCCAAGCATGCCATACAGGCCCACACATGCCCAAACTTTGCAGTGTCATGGCTTGTTTTTTTGCAACTTATATTGGTCATATCTCATTCAATATTCCATAATTTTGCATGGACCAAAGCCCATGATGAACTTCATTGAGAGATCTTTTGATAGGCTCAAAGGCCAAGAAATGCAGAGCCAATTTTGAAATTTGGGTCACAAGTAAGGTCATTAGGCTATAATTTGCAAAATGAAATTTCTTGCAAACTCGGTTTCCATCCATTCCTTTAGCCAAGTCAATTCTATTATTCATTTGAAGTGTACTAAAGACCACAATGCCATCCAATTCGGTCTCATGTGCTCTTGTACTTGGTTGTACACAATTCTCAAACTTGCTCATTTTGCCAAAACACCAATACTTTTTATTTAAAAGGAATCAAGGGTTGAGATTCAAAGGATCAAAATTTGAGAATAAGAGGCTTCAAAAGCAAGTGGAACCACGAGAGAAGCCCGAGCCATTTCCATGCTTGCAAGTGACACCCTCATACGAGCAAATTTTCGGATTGGAATTAAGACTCTTTCTCAAAGCCCATTTATTTTTCTAAGATCCTCTCCATACTCTACATAAGATGAGGCAAGCCTCATTACACTCTCTCCACGCTCAAAAACCCTAAATTTCATATCTGAACACAAAACTCCATAACTACATTTTTCTTCAAATCTCAAGTTTCAACTGTGCATTTGGAGATTTTCTTCTTTATTCTTCATACTCAAGACTCAAGGAAGGCAAAGAAAGCATTGGAACTCATCTGGAGTAAAGGAGACAGTAGATTATGATTTTCTTTTGAGATAAGAAACTTGAACTTTGATTCTTGAAATGTAGTCGTTCATTTGTGTGTTTGAGCTTAGATTCATGTTCATTGATGTTGTTTGAATGATTCTGGAGCTTTACAACTTCCAATTTGATGAAATATGCATTATTGAGGTTTTTGAAAATTTGAATATGGATGTTTTCTGCACTTTTTGTGGTGTGATTTCTTGATGTATAGTTACTTATTTTGAGATTCACGAATTTCATGATGTTCCTTGCCATGAGATCTTTAAAATGGGCTTTGAATCACAAATTTTGGTTGAGAATTGAGCAATTATAAGGTCTGAAAGTTAAGGGTCTGAATTGAATGAAATATGCATTGTCGGGCTGCTACAGGTTAGGGATGAAGTGATGTGTCGCTTCCTAATTCGTCCATTTGAATTTTCATGCATTTTTTTATTTGTTTCTTTCATTTGATTTTATTTTATGCTCAAAATATTTTCAAAAATTATGAAAAAAATACCATGGGCTCTTATCGACCTCTAATATTTTGTGAAATGTTTCTGGAATTATTAAAAAAAATTTGTTTGGTCAAATAAATTTTGAGATTAATTAATTTTGACTTAATTAACTTTTATTTAGTTTTTCTTATAAATTCTTGAAAAAAAGTTTTTCCATGATAAAAAATTCCACAAAAATTATTCTGAGCTCTTTGATTGGTTTTTGATGAGTCCCTAAGTTTTATTTGATTATTTTCTAATTTTTGCATAATTAAATAAATTCATGCATTATATTGCATTTCCTGCATATTTATCATTATTAAAAATAATTTTCTTCATACCAAAATTGCATAAAAATAATTTGCATCATTTTATTCATTTATGTTGCATTTCTGAATTTTATTTCATATTATTTGCATTATTTTCATAATTAAATAATTTTGTGCATTTTATTGCATTTTATGCATTTTAAATGCCATTAAAATTATTTCCCCTCGTATAAAAATTGTATAAAACATATTTTAAATCATTGTATTCATGTATAATACATTTCTAAATTTTATTTCATGAGTTGTGCATTTTATTGTCCACCCATCATGGTGACAAGTTAGGAGTCACATCTTTTAGTTTTGACCTAATTGTATGTGTATTATTGATTGAGGACTTTCATGTCCATTTATTTTTGTATTTGAATCTTGTTTCAAACCTCTCTTTCATCTTATTTCTCATGCTCCTATGATACTTGTTTGACATTTTGTTGTCCACCTAGTATGGTGACAAGTTAGGAGCCACATCTTTTAGTTTTGACCTAATTTAATGTTTGTGATTGTTTGAGGATTTTCATATTCATTCCTTTTGATGTTTGATTTCATATTTCTTCTTCATCTTATTTCTCATGCTTAAATGATACTTTATTGACATATCATTGTCCACATAGTATGGTAACAAGTTAGGAGCCACATCTTTTAGTTTGACCTAATTGAATGTATGTGATTTCTCGGGGACTTTCATGTCCACTTCTTTTGATGTTTGAATTTTAATTTCACAACCTCTCCTCATCTTATTTATTATGCTTCTTTGAACCATAGAAATACATTTCATTGTCATCTATTTTTTGGTATCATGTGAGAAGCTAAATTGGTCCCTTTGTTGTTGTCTTTGAGCCCAATTCTTTAATGTTTTCTCATGAGCTTTTATGCTTTGTATCTTCATGGATACTCAATATTTACTTAGTGTTGTCTATAGTAAATAACATTTGAGAACCCTAATTTTGATCTTTCATGATCACCTTTTCTTTTATGCATGAGAGTCTATATTTTTATATGATGTCATGACACTTTAACTTGTTAATTTGATAACATTGATTAAAGTTCCTTGTAAGATCATTATAGATACTTATAATAGGGATGTGTCACTTCCATAGGACTTATAAGTATCAATTCTCCTTTTCACACTTGATTTATATCATTCATCATTGATTTAGACATGTGTTTTCCATCTCTAGTGATGTGGACTATCAATTAGGTGAATTGTTTTGTGTATTGAAGTTTTGTATTCTACATTTGTTACTCATGAACATCATATTGAGTTATCTTATTACACAAGTCACACATGTCTTAATTATCTAATTACAACCATTTTGTTTGATCTTTATCAAATGTTTTGAACTTGATTAGTTTTGGTGTTTTTAAACCCTAATTCGGCGTGCTTTGGTAAATGATCATTCTCTTGTGTTCAGACACCCTTGAGTATGATTTATTTATATGTTAAGCTACTGAATTTGGATGTCCCATGGGTCTCTAATCTTGCATCTTGCTCATCTTTTGTTTTATTTGTTCTATTTACCTCTTAGGGTTAGAACTAGGGTAGAATTTTGACTTCTTTCCCTCTTTTGTTGACTTGTAATTAAGTTGTTGATGTTTATTGATTTATTGTAATTGGTGAGAGTACCTTATCCATGTCCTACTTCTGACCTCACTCTTATGTGAAACTTATCACAAATATGCTCGAGCACACACGCACACACATTTGCACACACTTGTATGGATTGATTTTGTTCTCCTTAAGTGGTTTGTTCATGAATCTTTCTAACGCATGTTTGTATGCTTTGATAGATGTATTGATGGGTTTTCTACTTTATTTTATGCCTCCTAACCTTGCATGGTTCATTCCCTTTCATCTATGCCTTTTCTTGGCCTCTTTTTGACTTGTAAACGCCTTTTAGGTTAAGGTTTCGACTAGTTTTTGTACTAGTTCTATAATTGCAACCTTTTTATATGTTCTTTAGGATTTGATTGTGAATTCTTTTATGAGATGTTGCTACTGTAATCACTTCATCTTGACACCTTCTTTTCATGTTATGTATGTCACACACTGTGATGACTGGGTTTTTTCATCGGTTATTTTAAAACAATGAAGTCGCCACCTAATTTTATTTGGTCTAAAAGAGAACGAAAAAATATAGATAAAACCCCACATATGCGGATAAGGCGGTCTACATGACCAAAAAACATGGAATCAGGAGTCGATTATGTAAGAGGAAGGTATTAGCACCTCTTACATCCATCGTACTCGATGGGACCTGTTTAATTCTAAGTGTGTGTGTGTATATTCGCTAATTTCTAAGTTATAACCGAAAAATAAAAGCAGAGGAGTTTGTTTATTATTATTTTGAGTTTGCCGCGGTTTCAGAACCTTGTGCCTACGTATTCCCTCGTGCAATGGGAAAGTCAAAACTCCGTAGTTCCTCTCAAAAATGTTTTATATTGGTTGTGTTAATTTTATAAAAAATCTTGCTTTAGACATTTCAAATGCTAGAACTTGGACTTGTTTAGTTTGTTTGAAAAGCTTAAGTCCTCGTTCGTACTTGAAATGGCTATTGCATACTCTTTGTAAGGAAAGATTTTTGATGGTCGCATATGAGTGAAAAAAGAGTTGAGTGAGTTGAGTTATTTTTATATGGGAGACAAGCATCGGACCATAAGCGTTCAACGACTAACGCCCTAATTACTCGAATGAGTGGACAGAAACATCCTAATCATCTTTTTCTACCCAAAAAGTTTATTAAGAAAAATACAGTGAAACAAAGTTACTTAATAGATTCATTTAAGAAACCAAGCGTATAGTCGGTCGTCTGGGTGACTTCCATACGTTTGGGAGGAGAGTGGAATATTTATTTTATGAAAATATTTTGAAAAGGAACTCGACGTTGGATCGAGATTTAACGAACTTTATTTACGAAAGTGTTTTGAGATACGCGCGGAAATGAAGAGTGGAATCGGGTTATGATTAATTAAGAATATGGACTTAATTAACCTCGTGATGATAGTTGCTCATATCCAACTATGAGACCACGGTGCATGGAAAATTGGTATATGGACCAATAATGTTTTCGGGTTATGATTAATTAAAGCAACAAGGGCTTTAATTAACCTTGTGAGGATGTCCATGCCCATCCCCAACTATGAGACCCTTTAAGAAATTGGCTTATGAGCTAATCAAAAGAAAATCGAAGTTGTTTATTTTTATTAATTATGGGTGAGGTGTGCAATAGTGAATATATCAGGTAAGCAAATAAATAAGCAATTATCACACAATACAATCGGAAATTTAAATAATTATTAGAATAGATTTTTTCTATTTGATAAAAAATCAACTAATTGTTTAATCGATGAATTATCAAATAAAAACTATCATAACTAATTCTTATTTAATACATCGCATCAAATTGCAAATATAATTAATTTAAAATAAATTAAAAAGACAAGAGTTGAGAAAAATGGGCCTGAATTGAAGTTGAATGAGGGGGTGCTAGAAGTATAGCAAGGCCCAAGCCCACCATTCGTTGGGTCCTGTGTGGGAGACTCCATGGAAGCACTTCGTGGACCATCAATCTGGAGCATTAGATCTGAACTCCTTGAGATCCGGTGGCTGAAAAAGAAACAACACAGGTACTACCATAGACCTATATATATAGGATGACAAAGGGACCAAACAGACAGTGACAAGTGTCACTGCCTGGGTTAGCCAAACAAAACCCAATAATCCTAACTAATAATCACGTTAAACTTGTTTTAATAATACTTGTTTTAACAATAAAAGAAAAAGATTAACAAACAAAAACAAAACAATAGTCAGCCTATCATTCACGATTTCCTCTCTCTCTCTCTCTCTCTCTCTCTCTCTCTCTCTCTAAAAACCCTCACGCTCTCACCCTTCCCTTATTTGTGATGGAACTCTCGCCGGAAAGCTAAAGGCAGCCGCGCCGGAAATCGCCTCACGGCGGTGACGGCGGCGGCGTGGCCCAGAAATCCAAATCGTTGGTTGTTTTCGCTTCGTCTCTTGGCATTGAACACTAATCTGTCATCTGTTTTTTCTGATTTTGCATATTTAAGCCCTAAATCTAAAGGGGAAAAACGGAAACCCTGGGTTATGTTTTCTATGGTCACGATGCAGAATGATGATGGTTAAGAGGCGAAAGGAAGGAGGAATGGAGCATGTGTCTCCCTTGTATACCGATCAGAAACCTTAACTTGGTGAGATCTTTCTTTTTCTGTCTTTACTCGTCTTCTTTCTCGGTTCAGAAACTTGTGATTTTTGAAAAAAAACGATCTCTGAAGGGGTTTTGGGTGGGAATATGATGAAAACTTTTGGGTTTTTGAATATAGGAATTAGGGTTTGTTAATGGTTGTTGTGTCTGTGTTTGGCTTTTTCTTAGGGTTGGTCGATTAGGGTTCTTGAACTGTCTTTTCTGGCTTGTACATTTTCCCTTTATACTGCAGAATTAGAATTAGGGTTTTGGTGGTTCTGTGTTCTTTGGCTTGTTGTTATTGGGCTCTGTATGCTTGTTGTTGGACTTACTAGTTTGTGTTTTTTGACTCTGTATGCTTGTTGCTGGACTCTGCTTACTGGATTCTGAATGTTGTTTTTACTGGACTTTGCAAAATAACATTGTTTGGGCTTTTTACAAATTCCTTGTTACTGATTCTTGGTGATTTTGATTTACTGTGGTAAATTGTCTTTGTTTTAAATGTTAAACCAAACAGCTTTTTTGAGCCAAAGTTTTGTGTTTTTTTTACTTTGCCTAATTGGGAAATTTTGTTGGAATGGTAATGTCTTGCTGTTTGTACTTGCTGCTTGTTATTGGTCCAAAACAATGTTTTCTTCTGCTTGCTGCATTGTAACTATGATGGAAACTGAGTTACAACTTCATTTGTGAACCAAATCTCTTTTGTGATTTGCAAATGAAGTTTTTCAGCCAATGATTAATCTTGAAATCTAGATTATGAGGCTTTGGCATGATTTAAAACCCTTTAATCCTGATTCTTGCCAGAATTCCCTAATGATGAGATCTTACTTAAAAAACTCTTGTGAAAAATTCCTTGTTATGTTCATGTGACAAATGTTTAGTACTAACACTCTTCCTTCTTTGATTTCATGTAATGTTGGATGAGCTTGAAGGAACAAAATGGATGCCCTGAAGCATGTAGCATTGAAACCGTGGACATTTGGAGTTTGAAGGAGGACAAAGATCAATTCAAATTCTTGGGACAATTCTTAGAAAAACTTGTAGTATTAGACATAGAACTTGAATGTTTGTAATATTTGACATCTTGAACCTTACAAATTTGGATGTAATTGAAGCTTTAAGCATAGAAATTTGGATGTAATTTAGATCTTAGATTGAAGTGTAACTTGAACCTATTGTAACATGATAAATAAGCTATAGAAATTTTTATATTGAAGTGTAACTTGTGAAAAACGAAATTGCCATAGTAATGAATTCAAACATCAAAATTCTTTTCTCATTGATGAAAGTTTCTTCAAACCGGTACTCAAATAAAAAAGGTATTCCCAAAAATGAAAATAATGGTGAATTGAAGAATGTGGTAATAGATATCAATGATGGGCAAAAGCTTTGAACACGAGAACTATTTTTTTGACAAATTAACATTTCTAACTATGGACTTCCTTTCCCTCCAATATGCTTCAAATTACGAGCTTCCTTTAAATGATGAATGTAAATATGTACCTTTGATACAATCTTCGAATTCCAACTAAACAAAATGAAATTCTTCAATGATTCCTAAGCTCAAGAACATTAAAGGAAAAAGTAACCAAAGAAATACTGTCAAGGAAATTAGTCAAAAGATAACCTCAAAGGTTTGAAAATGTTGACTTAACCAAGAATAAAAACCATTCATATGCCCTCTTAATTTTTGAAACGATCCACCAAAATTTACTAATGCTTCCATCCTCACTTAGTTCAAGTGAAACCCTGATTTCAAGACCACTTGCCTTCATATCATCAATAAGCGTAACCAATAAATAGTGAAGATAAGGAGGGTAAATTTTGGGGTGCGACACACACTTATACTCACTTCACCGCACACAATTGTTGCATGTTTACGCACTCTTGTAGAATTTTGTTTGTGAAATTTTTGTGGTTTAGCTTGCATGATGTAAATAAGATGTTAAAATGTTAGCTACTAACGTTTGTGTCATTTTAACTTCTAGTTCTTCCTTCATCTCATCTATGCTTAATATCTCGCACAATTTGCTTTCCGTATGCTTTTAGAACTAGTTTTGGTCTAGTTTATGTACTAACTTTGCATGTATGTACTCATAGTGATGTTTGATGTTTGTTAATGGTTTGTAAAAACCTTGTATATGTATGTTGTGTCTACTGACCTCACTTCACATGACACCTTGCATGAGTGCTCACTCACTTCTTTCGACTTTATTTTCTTTCCCATTTTCTTTGTGATTAGCTATTGTGCTATTGTTTGAGATGTGTTGTCATCATCCATTATCTTCTTGATGTATTGTCATATGTAGTTTAGTTTTTTATCACTCTAACTTTTTATTGCTAACCTGTTTGTTGAGTGCTCAAGATATTTATATCCAATGTTCATCTGATGCGCGAAGCTTTATCCGACGTCTTGAAGTTCACCTAAGGCGATTTCTCGCACCACTCGATGAAGTTCTTTATTTTTAGTTAGTTATTAATTTATTTCGATTGGGTTGTATTATTTAGACTTTCATTTGGACTCTTGATTCGATACATCCCCATTAATAAACTTATACCCCCATTCCCATATGGTTTGTAATACTTTAGAATTTTATTTCCTTGTGTGTTTTCACGCGGTTGTCATTCAATTAGAACATATAGCCTCCTCTTGGGCTCCTCATCAATGAACAGGTATACATACACAGTGAACACTCACACATTCATAGTTTGTTCCTGGGCTTTTCTACAGAGACAACTATTCGATCAATTGTTCCAATTGGTCGTTTAGAATACTAGTGTCACGCTAGTCCCACTTCTTAGGAGCATACATATGGACACCTTGTATGGGATCACTTGATTTCCATCTCTTGACCTCTTGGTTCTCATACCAAGTTCTTTTAAAGTGTTTCATAGTTGGGTTTGGGCATGGCCATTCTCACAAGGTTAATCAATGTTTGACTTTTGTTAGTCATAACCTGAACCGTTCACCTTGGTCTATATACCAAGTGTTCCATGCAAAACGGTCTCATGGTTGGGGGTAGGATCACCTACTCTCACGAGGTTAATCAAGTATTTCCCTTAGTTAATCATAACTCGATCAAATCCTCCGTCCATACACCAAGCATTCAAAGTATTCTTTTTACAATACTAATCATTTTGTTGATATTGTTGTCAGGAGTTCATGAACGTTTATTGGCGCAACTTAGGAACACTTGGATGGTCAATGGTGAGATTTGTAAGTTGTTGAGAATGGAGCTTTAAACACGCTTCCAGCCTAGTTTCCTTATCCTGTGCATGTTGAAGAGGCAACAGACCTTCTCCGTTAGGTATCATCATCGCCTTCTTTATACATGATGTTTCACCATCATTTTCCTGCATGTTTTATTATGTATTGCCATCCATGTCTGTTATCTTGATGCTTTGGTTATCCCTGACTGATGTTTCGTCATCCATGCATAACTTATCTTTCTTTACATGATGTTTTGCCATCCATGTTTGTTATCTTGATGTTTTGGTCATCCATGCCTGATGTTTCGCCATCCATGCATATTTTATCTTTCTTTACATGATGTTTTGCCATCCATGTCTGTTATCTTGATATTGTATCATCCATGCCTGATGTTTTGTCATTCATGCATATTTTATCTTTCTTACATGATGTTTTGACTTCCATGCCTGATCTTTCATCATCTATACATGTCTTATCGTTCATTACTTAATGTTTTGTCATTTTGTACTTGTTCTCTTTTATTTAAGTGTGATTGTCTGCTTCTTTATCTCTTTTACGAGATTGCCATACTCCCCATAGGATCTTTAGTTCACTCTTCTCCAAGTTTGAACTAAATACACCTTAGGTTTTCTATCCATGCATGATAATCTTGGGTAGATTTTTCCCATTGTTCATATTCATAAACTTAGAAACAACTTTGTATGATAATAATTAGGATTTAGAAATAAGTTAGTTTCCCCTAGCTATTTTACCTTTATCCTTTTGCATCCCTAAAATTAAACCTTATTTCGTCAAGTGCATTAAAATACTTTAATAATATGAAACCTTTTCTAAAGTAAAATATACAAACCAATTAGTCTTAGGATGTTTCGTCGTCCCGTTTGCTGCTGATGTTTCGTCATCCCGTTGCTGATGTTTCGTCATCTCGTCTGCTGATGTTTTGGCATCCTGCCCATTGCTGATGTTTCTTTATCCCGTCTGCTGATGTTTTTCCATCCCATTTATTGCTGATGTGTCATCATCCCGTCTATAGTTGATGTCTCGTCATCATGCAGGTGTTTCGTCATCGTTGTTTTTTGTTTTGTTTTCTAATCTAAAAAACACAAACCAACCAAAATATGTGAGTTGAACTACGGTGCTCTGTCTTTCCCATTGCAGGAGGGAATATGTATGCATCCTATCGCGGGGCTTGATCGAGCAACCTTTGTAAATATTTTCTTCTTTTCCCTGTGTTTTCTTTCTTTTATTGCTTTCTTTATTTCTTTATTCTTCATTTCTTCTTGCATGCATTATACCTCATATACAGATATAGTTAGACCTTTACACCCATTAGATAGAAAGTAAAAGTAGATACCGTAAAGTACTACGGGTGCGTGGGGTGCTAATCCCTTCCCCTCGCGTAACATACTTCCTTACCCGATCTCTCAGTCACAAGGCTGTGATTTCTCCGTTTCAGGTTTACTTGATGTTTACCTTTCCCTCTCGGCGGGATAAAAAAACATTTGATGGCGACTTCATTGATATACATATATATATATATATATATTCATTGATTAACGACCGGTTGTTCCACACTTCATCGAGTCCCTCACCCAAATGTCAGCATCTTTGCTAGCACAAGTTGTCACGACAATGGAATGCTATATATAGGGAGATAAAAGTAACACCGGGAAGAAGGCATTTGACATAAAAGAGTGTGTTCCTAGCATTGAAGGCTTGCAATACTCGCATAAGAACAATTATACCTCACCCCTAGTGATAAAATGATGCTTAAGCAACTTTATGGAGGGCTTCACGCCCATTAACACTGGTTATGGACAGATATGTCGGGAGGTTCTCCATTTACATTATATACATATGCCTTCAACTCCAAAAGTAGATGATATGGGACCTGAGTCTGGCATTTGGTGAAAGTTTCATAGGTTAAATGACACCACATTGAAGACTGCTACCAGCTCAAGAAGGAGATATATCGTCTGACTAGGACCCCTCCTTAAGAAATTTTCCAAAGACGACTCCTTTCACGAGTCAGTAGGGGAAAACTTCTGCATGCGCAACAAAATCATAAGCCCCGACTAAGAAAGGGAAAGGAAGCATCCAAAGAAGATGGTGATAAGGTCGTGTGCCATATGCTCAATTTTCTTGCAGAAGGATTTGTTAGGGAATTTAGACCAACCCTGCCCAAAGAAAATATGTCTCCCAGATATTAAATATAGAGGTTATGCCCACAGATTTACAGGAAGGCGAGACCAAGACACCAAAGGTCAATATTAATTTCTAAAGAAAGATGTAATAGGTGCTCATCCCCACAATGACTACCCCGTGGTCATCCCCGTGAGGTACAATGACTGGGAAATTATAAGATACTTAGTAGATAAAGGAAGCTCTGCATATATCCTCTATTGAGATATATTTAAGAGGCTGCTCCTCATACCAAATAAGCTAAAAGCTTTTAATGAGTCGCTAGTTAGGTTTTTTAGATGGAGAAAACATGTGAAAGGCTACTGTCATACCCCAATTTTTGACCTAATATACCACCTCACATTTTCATTATTTCATCTTTAACAGTCCAGAACAGAATTAATCGGGTGTGGATTTCACAGGTCAAAATTAGGGTTTCATCAAATTTTCATCTGATTCAAGAAGCAAGCAATTAGGGTTTGAGTCTTACTCACTTCATTTGATCTATCTTGATCAAATCATCAACCTCTGATTTTCAGATATCAAAATTTTTCTCATGATCTATCAAGGATCGACCAATTAGGGTTTTCATCGAGGATGAGCAATCTCTGATTTTCTGATCAATGAATGAATTTTTTGATTAGAGATTGATCTTCATATCCTAAATACAACATGTTGACCTAATTTCTGGATTCAAAACATCACAGAAGTTCACAAAATTCATCACCGATTTCGGATCATCCGATGAAATTTCATCCTGTGCGAAAAGTCAAACTTTGACTTACGGTCAACATTTTCTAGACAAAACTTTTCAATCATCAAAATACTTCAAATGATCCATCATGATCATAAAAAATCAAGAAATTTGGAAAAGTCAACAAAACTCAAAATTTTCAACACTTAGAAAAGTTTTCAAGTGTTAAAATTTCATACTTTTTCCAAACTTCATGGCATTTTTCACATGGTTCCACTTTGAATTGGAAAAACTAAAACATGAAAGTTGTAGCCCTTGAAACAAGATTTCCAAAATGTCCAAGAACTCTCAAATCCATGGAGTCTAGCCATACTTTTGATTTTGAAACTTAGAGCTCCAAAATCCTTGATTTTCAAGTACAAACTTTCAAAATTATAGGTCATTTTGAGTTTTTCTTTCTTTCTAGAAGCATGCCACCTTTCCAAGTGAGATAGGACTGATAAATATCAGAGGAAGAGTAATTACAATGAGATAGGATCAAGGTAAGAATTAACCATGGTTAAAAGGAAGCTTCCTTTTGCATTTAATGCAAAAATGACTTCCTTGCCCTCTAAGGCAACTTGTAAATACCAAAGCCAAACTTTCTCACTTATCTTTCAGAACTTGTGACCTATAAATAGAGGTCTTGTTTGCAATTCAAACCACACCAAAGCTATGCAAGAACATGCTTTCTCTCTTCTTTCTTAAAAATCAAGAAACATAGTGTAATTGTAGAAATCTTGCATTTTTGAAAATTTGTGAAGAAACATAAGATGTTTGGTGTCTAACATGTTGTAAGTATCACATGTAATTGGTTTGTAACCTAAAAGCAACACAAGAAACACTAAAAATCAGAATTTGCATTTCATGTTTCAAGCTTGTACAAAACTGCCTTAAACTTCAAATTCATAGTTTGGCTCGAGCAAGTGGTGTTTTGATCATCCAAACATCATCAATATACATCATATGAATGATCCAAACCATTAACATCAACCTGTAACATCTCTAACCACGATTTCAAGTTTCATTTTAAGCCAACTGCAGGTCGACTTGGTCGAACATTCAAGCTATCCCGAGCAAGCGGACCATTCATACATGATCCTTGAAGGCCGTTGGTGCTCTAAGAATCATCAAAACTCAACTGGAAACGCTCCCATTGAATTGATCTCACCTTGAACAAGCTCGAACTTCAAACTCCATGATTCTTTGATTCCGAGTCCAAAAACTCTTGGCCATTTTGTTTACGACTATCAACGATCAATAACCTCAATCAATTGACAAAATCATTCACCATACACGATTTCAATTAGATTTTTCGCTTTTAGGGTTCTTCGTGTTCTTGAGAAATTCAAACATGTTAGGCTTAAAATAAATGAAATTAAAGGGCATCTTCGTATTCCTAGGCTTAAAACGGTCAAGTTTCATGTTTACATCTTTTGATTTCATCAAGAAACGAAGGATCTATGGTGATTGAAGGATTGGAGAGGAAGAACAATGTGCTTTTTGAAAATTCAAATATCCGTTTATAATATTATAACATGGTTTGGTTTCAATACACGGATGTATTTCCCCCGGTTGCCACTCACTCTTAAGATTTCCATGCCATGCCTTGCCTATGGTCCGGGTTTGAGTAGCCTTGGGACCATTTTGCCAAACTTTTTAATTTTTTCACTTCATTTTTTACCAAACTTTGACTTTCTCAAACCCAATCAAAACTCCTCATTTTGAGGTGATCTTTTGTACACTTGTCAATTAATGTATCTATTTTAAGATAGTGTCAAAATTTTCATAAAACTTTCATCCGACTATGTTTTTATCGAGCCGAAAATGGTATTTTTGAGTACTTTTCAAAACACCTTTAAAGGTGATTTTTTTCAAACTTTCGAAGCCCGATTCTTTTCAAAACTTTCCACAAGTAAATTTCATCTTTCAAAACACTTTCAAAACCATTCTTCAAAACTTTTTCATCAAAACATATCTTTCTCCATGATCGATGCGATTAAGCGATAAAACCAAATTCGTTTTCTCTCAAATTTCTTAACCGATCATGGGCCTCCCTTACCGTGTAAGTCCCAACATTCTTTTATGTACATAATTTTTTCCTTGTACATAACTAAATCTTTTATGTACACATCTATTTTACACATACATATCTGATACCTCGTAAATACTCAATCTGAACAAACTTGATCGTTCGTTTCCATTTGATCATATATACACTAAAACCATTGGTATTAAAGGAGCATTATTCCCAATACAGCGCTTTTAAACCAATGGGTCACCTATAGTGTAAGTCCCAGATCCTCACTATGTATATTCACATCTCCTCGTACATAAATACTGGATTCGTGTACATATTTACTTTCCTTGTACCTGATTCGAACTTGTAAATAATATCAAATTCACGCTCGTTTTAAGCGTTAGTTTCACGAGACACTTGTTTATATTTCCTTCATAAACTCTTGTAAATGAACATCGTACATACATTTATATTTCCTTCATAAACTCACAGCGAATACATATCACACCAACGCGCACACTTGTTTATATAAGCGTACTGGTTATAATATAACAATTAGTCTAACCAATAGGTTC
>CM038796.1:201550842-201617975 GCA_021764765.1 Vicia sativa
ATAAAATATAAACCTTCATCAGTGAGTCATGCTACAGGGGATCATCATCAACAACTTAATCATTATAAGACCATGTCTTTACGGCGGAAATACGAAAAGTCAAAATTAATAAAACATCATAGTTCTCAAGGAGTTCAAGTCAAACTATTAAAATATTAATGATTCTCTTAACTAAGCGTTCCCAGTGTTACAATTTAATCGAGCATGACCTTTGACACCTGGACTAAAGGTAAGCTCAGAGCCATCCTCACCCACTCTCGGTGCTAATTTAATCTGGAAATGGTAAAGTAAGGGTGAGACTTCTCATAATTAAAGCATATTATAAATCCTTCAATCAATAATATAATTGCAAGCCTATTATTCCACCACTTAATACCAATCGAATCCAATACGTCATAGTCATACGATTCATCATACATCATCAATCAACAATAAAGGCATTTATGACCTTTGGGAAGACATCCTGGCATGTTACAATCCTATGCAAACACTAATGGAACTCAATGCATGCGGTGCGACTCCGTGACCAGGTCACCCGACGCGATCCATCATCACTAGGATACGGTTCCATCGATTCGTCCATAACCACCGGACCGCGAATCCGGCCTAACCACCCCTCAACCGGTGCTGGGTTATCGGCAATCCAGTCAAATTCCGCACAATGGGAATTAACTTCACCAAATTAATGCATATGCACGCACATCAATAGCATGCAACATTAATCGATCTATGTCTACATTCATTTAACATAAGCGAATCACCAAAATCAACATGATACATCAACAATCATGCCACATCTAACATCAGCATAAACATGCAAAACAATCATCCGGTATATCAAACCAATCATGCATACATCAAACAATAGCATAACCATGCTATTTCACCTACACATATCATATCCTCTGTCACCAAGTACATCATTACACATACATAAATCATTATGTATTAGCTAATAATCATCATCTTTAGAAATTATACCCCTTTCCCAAAAATAATTTCAAATTTTCTAAAATATTTTCATTTCATAAGATAGAACATTGAATTTGGAAATAACGTCCAAACGGTAGCTCAAAGCGGACTTCGGTTTGAAAGTTATGAATTTTGAAGTTTGAAAATTTTAAAAATAAGCGGAACTTGGTTCCTACCTATACAGGAACGGTTCTGTGATTCAAAAAATGGTCTTACGGAAAAATGTATGGAACCCGGTTTCGTCACATACGAGAACGGTTCTGATACATTTTCGGGTTTTTTCAATTTTTTAGCGTGGAACGGTTTCCTACCCATACAGGGCCGGTTCCTACGATATAAAAGTGATTTCTGCCGGTTTTGACAACATTCATCCATTTTACTCAAACCCATTTTTACTCTGAATCCCATCATTGGAAACAAAATACATCATTTTGCATCATCTAACACCTCGAACAATATATCTCCATCATCTATTTTCATCTCGACACTTTAATCATATCCATACATATTCGACCTGATCCCGGCACCTATAGGGACACATTCATGGAACCCTAGAATTTCACAATTTCAAATTCCTACATGCTATAACTCATATCATCAACATCAAAACCTATAATAAGCCATAATCGTGAAATCACCCCACACAGTGGTTTCTTCGAGATTCTAACGCTCCTAGGTCTTTTCCTTCTTTCCTTCTCTTCTCACTTCTACGTAGCCTTGTTTTCTCCAAATGAATCTATTTTCCTTCTTTCCCTTATTTCATTCCTTTTATTCCTCTTATTTCCTTTTAATCATAAATAAATAAAATAATATCACTTTCTCCTCCAATTAATTCCATCATTAATCTTAATAATCCAACTTATTAAATAAATTATATTCTCAATTAAATAATTAATTAAAATCATAAACATTTAATTATTGAATTATTTTGGGGTGTCTGGGGAAGTTGGCATAAAATTGCCAGTTTTGAAAGTTTACCTTGAGACTCGGTTCCTTCCATTGGGAACCGGTTCCCATGACCTGCAACAAAATCACACTACTTTGACGGCACTTATGCATTATTATTCACTTCCCATCATTTTCATATGAGTTCTAACATTAGAAACACCAAATTTCAACCATTATACACCAGTACAACATCAAACATCATTGTTTCATCATTCCTATTAATTGTTCGACACACTAACGGTCTTAAATTCTATAATCCGACACCAAATAGGGTTTCCTCCTACAAACCTATAATCACCTAAATCAATTTTCCTAACATACCCAATCATCTGGTTGATTCCCAAAACCCATAAGGCATTAAAATCGAATGAAATCACCCCTTACCTCGCGATGATCTTCGACTTCCTCGGCGTTGGCTTTTTCCTCTCTTCACTTCTCTTCTCCAATTCTACGTGAAATAATTCCAAAAAGACCTTCTTTTCTTCTTTTCTTTTTTTTATAATCCTTTTAATACTCCTTTTATTTATTCCAATAAAATAAATAATTAGTAATTAGTAAAGTAGAGTGATTTACTCCTCACACCCTCTAATTACTCTTCACCCACCAACTCTTCTTTTTAATTAAATAGTCCAATTAAATCCAAAAATATAAATAATCAAGCATTTAATTAATTAAATAATTAAATTCCTAATTATTTAATATTCGAATTAAATCGAGGTGTCACAACTATTGTATGACATGTATCATGTATTGTATTCTTATTCTCTGGACATGTATATATAAAGATGTCGTTAGGCACTTATGATTGTATCAGTACAAGAATAATATTGTGTATAATGTATATTCTAGACGTATATTATACATGGTGTTACAATTGGTATCAGAGCAGGTCGATTCTCGACCCTGCCTTGAAACATCATAAGTAAATCAACCCCTGCCTCACAAATGTGTCTTGCCGACATGATTCTTAATGTCACAGTATATGGTATTGGGCCTGATCAATCTAATACTATATGCATGGCAGTTAGGATCATGGTTGAGCGACCACGAGGACTCCGTAGTTTGGTTGAGCTTGTGCTTTGGGAGCAGGCTGATGCTAAGAGTTTCGAAGTAAGGAGGACTATGGACTTGTTTGATGTTCTAGTAAGAGTTATGCTTCGGGTAATGAGGTAATGCAAAATGGCGTTTGGTTTAAGTAATCTTGTAGTTCTAAGAAGTTGAGAAGTTAAGGATTTCAATCTGATGAAGTTGTTGGAGATGAGAAATGTGTGAGCCTGTTGTGGAATTGGATTGACCATAGTTATGGATGAAAATTTTAAGTAATTCCATACAGTGAGGAAGAAATAATGTTGTGTCGGGCGTCCACAAGGTATGGAAGTAAGGTGTGCATCCATGTTTACTTATAAGGTTAGGAGTATAATCAAAGAATCGAGAACTTTCAAGAATGGTTGAAGGTTTGAGAGGTATTGAAGTTTAGTGAATCTTTGTTGAAGGACTAAGACGGTAATGGAATATGCAAAGAAACTTGAGGGCATGATTGGATGATTCCAAGTAGGGCATAGTTGCACTAGGCGAAGGGTATAAGATAGAAAAGGGTATCCAATTTTGTAATGAGATTGTGTTTTGGATAAGGCATTAAAAATCTAGAGTCAATGCGAGATTGCTATGGAAATGTTGAGATAACCAAAGAAAAATTGAAGAAGGTTTGTATTGGGTGATAAAGTAAGCACTTTAGGTTCAAGTAATTTTAGATAGAATGGATAGTGGAATCTTTAAGGTCTCATCAATGCCAAGATAAGACCGTGCAACTGGTGTTTTTTCAAATGCAATGATTCTAGAGTATGAATTGAGGTAGAGAAAGTTATACTTTGGTACTAAGTAAGTATGTGTTATTGGATTTCCTAGTGTTGAGATAGTTGTGAAGAATCATACTTTTTATTTCAAGCAGATGAGTTTTGTGTCCCGAGAGTCCAAGTTTATGGAAAGCAACCGAGAGCGAGCCAAGCTTGAGTATGAAACTAAGTGTGAATTATGAAAAGGACTATATCGAGTGATCTTGGAAGTAGTTAATAAGATAGGTAAGTTATGAATAGTGTAGTTAAGTAGCTTCCATGTGTTGAAGTGTTTAATGGAAGTTAAGTATGGAAATGACTCAAGTCGGTAAGTGTATGGAAAATTAAAGGTTCATCTTGAGTGTTATTATTTGGTTGTCAGGAGTGAAAGTAGTTTATTTGGAGTCCAATTGTTGTTGCCTTCGAAAGTAGTGTTGGATTTTTGATCAAGGGTTATGACATTTGCACCTTCTTGGCATTAAGTATAATAGACTTTAATTGGTGAACCATTATGATGTGTGAGTCTGAGAATAGGATTTCAAGTTAATTCAGGTGAGAGTATTGGTTGAAATTGGAATTTTTAGGGATGTTTTGTGTAGCGGTCATATGTTGAGATGTCGGGGGTAGTTAGATGTCTTGAGATGTTAATCTTGTGGAAAGGCTCAATGTGAGTAAGTCTTGGGTATATAACATATATGATTAATGAGAATCGAGAGTGAAGCTTAAAGAGACTAATCAAGTCGTGATCTCGAGGAGATCAATTTTTTATCCTACTCGTTGACGATAAGATATATGGGTAGTAATGGTATTGACATCAAGATAGTTCACTCGATACATGGCCTCGGGTAGACCTCCTTGAAAGTGGTACTAGATGTATATAATACTATTATGTCTTATTAGTAGTATTTGTGAATGATAATTCCATTAAGGATTGAGAATTGAGAAAGTTGGAAATTGAGGACATAACTCAGACTACTTATGAGTATGAACCGAGTTAGAATAATTTTCTGTGAAATGAAACAAGGAAAACAAGATGAATGGTTTTGGTTAGGAAGTGCACTGTATCCCCAGATGTGTGAACACATTGTGTAGCTCCGTGAGCAGCTTTGAAACTCAAAAGTGCATTCTTGTTGGCAAAGTCTCTTTGGTAGCGTTGTCTTGTTTACAACTTAAATTTTTAAATGTTATTATATTGTTGGTTGGTTAGACCCGAGTCAACATAACCGTGGGTGGGTTAGAATCCATGAAGGACTTAAAATGAATTGTAACATTAAGTCCTTGATATTTTTTCTCAAATTAAGTTAGATTAATGGTACCCAGTGTAGAAGATTCTGAGTATGCTATTTTGCATGATCGTGGTGGTGTGACTCATATGTATTTAACTGTGGAAATGTTGGTCATATTCTTCATCCTTGTGTAGGCAAGAAGGTTATTCTGCATGAGAATGATTGGTAAGGTTTTAGTATGATTGTAGGAAGTTGGTTCTCAGAGGAAGTATGGATTTTCTAAGAAGTGGTATGAACTAGTAAGTAGTACTTGTGAAACTCATGTGTTTCATGGTGTTCAATTAAAATTTCACAGTAAAGTGTTTTGGATAGAAGGAAATGAAGAAGTTTTGTGGAAGATAAGAAAAGGTAATTACTTGTAAGGAAAGTAAGACAACCTCATACAAAGTGTTGTATCTTGTTGGACTAGTACCAGAGCTGTAGAACATCCAGTGTACATGTTTGTTATCAAGTCAAGTGAAATTTGATTATTATTGGACTTGAAAACATTATATCGGTAATTCAATGAGGTATTAAATAGTGATGAGAAACCATGAATTAAACCAGTGATGATTTATTGAAGGAAATATACGAGTAGAGTTAATAGATTGAGTGTGTAGTTATGGAATAATTAAGGTATCTCATGAAGACTTTTTAATTATGGACTATCAAATTAGAATAAGGTGTTATGGTTAAGAATTTTGGTTAACTTAGTTCAGGAAAAACTAAGTAGTAGACTCATAGTAGATAAGTGACAAGTAGTTCATAGCATAGCAGCACGTCAGATGAGTTGAGTATAAAAAGGTTAGAAGTTAATCAAAGTTTGGAAATAAGAGTATGATTAAGTTCAAGGAGTTTTGAGAGTTCACAAAAGAATTGAATTTTTTAAGTGAAGATACGTTGGAAATTTGAGTATGTCAGAGGATTAGACAGGAAGCGCAGTCAAGTGTTAACCTGAGACGGTGATGTAAAAAGCTTTATTTTTCTTAATTGGATGAAATTGCGAATTTCAATTTAAGGAGGGAAGAGTGTAATATCCCATATTCCTTAATGCCCAATTGTATATCAAGTTGTATATAAATTTTTGTCAGTTAAAACTAACTGATCTTCTAAGTTCTCTATTAGTTATTAATGAACTCAGAAGAAATCAATCTTTATTAAAAGAGACTAATCCTTATTAATTAGTATTAAAAAGAGTATCTTGGTAACATCAATAATAAGTCAATTACTCTGGTAGATAAAAATATCTATCAATATTATATTTGTAAGTGGTGGTAAAGAAAGAGAGAAGTTAGTAATAGAAACAAGGAAAGAAAGAAGAAAGCAGTAATAATGTAAACATGAATAAAAAGGAGACCTGCAACGTGTAAACATAACAGCCATGGAATTGCTGCTAGACAAACAACGTTTGTGAACATGATTATCAAACTTCTCATAAGCCCTTTTCTAAAAACGCGATTCTCGCTCAATAGAATGGTTTCTTGGTTCGCTTCTCTTGCACAACAACGAGAACAAATCGTTTGCGATTTCAAGTTTTCGGTGAGACTTCTATTTGATTTCGGCTTCTATCTTTTTCGTTCCTCTTCTTCGACTACTGCTGTGCGATGATTTTTTCGCTTCTGGTTTGTGATTCGGTGTCGATTGTTAACGTATTTTCGGTTTCGTAACTTACACACCAAGGGTTCGGTGAAATGTCTCAACTGAATTCTTTGTCTTTTGTTCGATTTCTACTACGGAATTATAATTGTTGATGATTGTTGTTGATACTTGAATTCTTGTAAGTGATGGTGGTGATAGAGTACGACGCTTTGTAAAGCTTTTGGTGAAATTCTAAGGTTTCTACAAAGTGAATAGACTTGAAGATGATGATGAAATTGGATATAGTTTTGGTATGAAAATTATGGATTGAAGAGTTAGGATTGATCAACTATCATAAGAGATGGAATGCTACCAAGGGAACTCAAGGGTTATCATGTTCATCATCATTACTTGTCACTTCATATTTATCATTCCTTAAGAAGAGTTAGAGTTCGACCATCAAGAGGCATGAGGTATTATTAAAGGAATTGCAGAAGTTGTGCAGAATTCGGGTTCTTGACATGTCTTCATTAAGAAGGTAATAACTTCCTCCTTGTAACTCGGAATGGATCGATTCTTGATTTTTCAGAAACTAGACGAAATTCTCTTCATTTTAGATACTAATTTCGTATGCTTGAGGTCTGTGATGAGGTTGGAAAACGTCTTTGAAGTTGGAGGTTTGATGCAGAATTATGCATAAAATCTGCGGACGGGTTCAATGGATTTCGAGCGACACAGGAGCATGGGAAGCGGTGTCGAAGCATAATTTCAGGTTCTTTAATTTAAGGTGGGTTTTAGCTAGAAACTCTATAGAAAAGTTAGCGTTTATGTTAGTGGTTAGAATATGTTCATAATACTAAATAGAATACTTGATTCATGATGGAAACCATATATTGTGTTGTTAGTTTGTTTGTTGTGTTGAAGCCTTACCGTGAATTGTTTGATTCATGTAACCTTGTTGATGTTACATCTTAACTTGCTTATGATGTTGTGAAATTAGAATAAACAATGTTGAAAAAGAATAGGGTAAACGAAACTTAGAAAACAAATTGGCAAAAATAAAATAAAATAAGAGTGAGAGAATGGGTTACAATAGATTGCTAATTATTTTAGAATTGGAACCGATTGTTTGGCTTTGGCAAATTGTGAGAAAATGAGTTACACGCTTGTTACTTCTAATTAAGTTAGAATTCTCAAATCTATGTGTTATGCTTAATTGTGTGTAGTATCACTTCAATATTTATGTATAATTGTGTTTAGTAACTCTATGTATCACTTTACTTATGTTGTTGCACTCTACTTGGTTCTTATGCATTAATTTCTAATCATATGAGAATTGAACCAAATCATTAACTTGGAAATTAGAAACTGTAGGACAATAAAAAAATTATAGATTAATATTATTTTATGCATTATTTTGTGTTTTATCAATTGAACTATGGTAGCATGTGAGCTTGTCTAGAGTTCTTGTAATTGTTGAGAATTAAATATATATTTTATGGATTTTATTATGATGAATAAAATGATAATATGGATTACGCTATGATTATATACTTGTGTTGGTTATGTAATAATACGAATAAAATCCCATGATGACTTAAGTGAGAAAAACTTAGGGATAAACTAGGTGAACGAATTAGAAAGATAATATAGGTTAGGATAATGACTTAAATGGTGAAACTTGGATGAACAGAACCTCGTGTGAATCATAGTCAAGTATTTGCTCGAATAATGAATATGCCTTGTATGGAACATGTGGAATGATATGAGAATCGGTAGATGTGGCTATCTAATGAACTGGTGAAAGAGATCACCTAGTGATTAATGAGAACAATCACAAGTATTTGATGAACCTAATCATATATTCGGAGTTTTTCCTTGATTGTGCACTTCCCAAGTGAGATACCTAAGTAAAGTAAAATTTGGGAATGTGGCACCCATGATTCGCACCTCATAAATGGTTTGAGCCCATAGAGGAGGTTGTCTCATAAGTGGGTTCGAGTCCCATACGGTGAAAGATACTCAAAGTGGGTTCGAGTCCCATACGAGTGACGGTTTCTGAAGTGGGTTCGAGTCCCATGGGAAACCTGATATCCACACGAAAGTTGAATCATACGAGCATGCGGAACCGAACTTGACCTAGACGTAGGTCCCAAGTGGGATCGATGTTTCGTGAATCCGAATAGTGATTCATTGGTGGATGCACTCAAGTGACATGTTTCCATACATTGGCTATCCCTTAGTTTCTCAACTCCTAGTTACAAGGTGCGAGTGATGCACAAGTAACGAAAGGTGAATACTTGAGTTAGACATTAGGTAAAAACCTTGTAGAGCCGAGTGGACCCATAGGATATGGGGACTCACTGAGATTATTATCTCACCACAACATTTTTGTTGTTTTCCAGGTTCTTTGCAGGTTAAAGGCAAGATGAAGCTAATGAATGATGTTTCGGGGATTTGAGTTCATAACCTTTCGTTGTGTATTTTGTACAATGACAGATATTGTACTTAGATCTTAGTTTTCTTCTTTTTTTTAGGCATTATTGTATGATATGTACCATGTATTGTACTCTTATTCTCTGGACATGTATATATAAAGATGTCGTTAGGCACTTATCATTGTATCAGTACCAGAAATATTGTGTATAATGTATATTCTAGACGTATATTATACGGTGTTCTGATTTGATAATTCAAGTTTAAGTCGATCGGTTGTAAACCCAAGTCCTACCATTACATACTAATATTCCCTTTGAATCTAAACTAGATTATAATCGTTAGGTTCCTAAACCCAATTATTTACATTATTAGCCTTAGATTTACGATAAACCTAAGATAATGATAGTCGACATTTAGTCCTTGAGATTCGATAATCTTTAAAACTACACGATAGATCAGTATACTTGCGGTCTAGATTCTTTAAGACATATAAAGTCGCGATCATCTATCGAACCCTCGTTTGAGAGACTGTCTAGTAGTGTATTTGGGAGATACCTTATGACATGGAGAAGCCATGCTCTTAGCCCATTGTCTTTTTGATGTCGCTCTTTCATTAATTTAAGTGTCATTTTCTATTTAAAATTTCTTATCATTAAGTTTTTTAACTTAATTTTTTTATGTACAAAAGTTTTGATTGTTGTATTTATTATTTTTCACATTTTGTATCCAACTAAATTATTTATTTGTATTATCATAAATAAGTTTAATTTATATTCAACAAATTGTAATTTTTTATTACCCTAAATAAATTTAAAAAGAATTTATGCACGCATAATTCAAATCAATGTTTTATTCATATCATATGAAAAAATATATTAAATGTCTTTTAAATGTGTTTATTTTGCTAACAATAATTAATTGTATATTTGATACTTTTATAATTACAATATGGACACTGATATTTTTACGATGGTTAAAAACATATTTTGTCTTATTTAATAATTTTTTATGTGCTTTATACTAGAAACAATTACAAATATGCAATAAAATTCTATGCTATTATTATTCCTGTATAATAATATATTAGAATAAAAAGAATTTATATTGTTATTATTTACATGGTTTAATACATAGGTCATGAACCGATTTTTCATTTATATCTATTATCAATCTATTAAAAGTAAAGTACTGAAATTCCAAGTCTAACCTTTTGATTAAATGTTATAACTTTTCTTATTCCAAGGGTATAATAGACTAATCAATATTATGTTGTTACCATATTCATTTGGCATTTAATATTGTTGACATGTCAATCTATCATAATTTTACACTATTTTTTATTTATTTGATTTATTAATTTGAATTCTAATGTTTGACTCACGGTTAATGAGGAAGGAATTGAATGGCCATATTAGATCTATTATAATTAAATGGAATATTATTCATTGCATGATTTAAAATACCCATTAGTTATCATTACACTACAAGATTATTTTGATATTCCAAGATATCACAACTTCCCATGTTTTCAGTTACCCTATATATAGGGATTCTAAACCCTTACTCTTTCACTCCTCAATCTTCTTCATTCTCCATTATTTTCAAAAGGTTACGTATTATTTTCCAATTCTTCTTCATTCCCATATTTTGATTCTCAATTGAACCGATTTTTCATTTATATCTATTATCAATCTATTAAAAGTAAAGTACGGAAATTCCAAGTCTAACCTTTGATTAAATGTTATAACTTTTCTTATTCCAAGGGTATAATAGACTAATCAACACTATGTTGTTACCATATTCATTTGGCATTTAATTTTCTTGATATGTCAATCTATCATAATTTTACACTATTTTTATTTATTTGATTTATTAATTTATTTTATTTAGATTTGAATTTTATTTATATTTGAATTTCAATTCCAATGTTTCATTCACGGTTAATTTATTTATAGTTAATGAGGAAGGAATTGAATGGCCAAATTAGATCTATTATAATTAAATGGAATATTATTCATTGCATGATTTAAAAATATCCACTATTTATCATTACACTACAAGATTAAATGTATATTATTGGAATTAGAATGGATTATTTTGATATTCCAAGATATCACAACCTAGAATGGTTTATTTTGATATTCCAAGATATCACAACTTCCCATATAGAATGGATTATTTTGATATTCCAAGATATCACAACTTCCCATATAGAATGGATTATTAATGGATTATTAATAATTAAAATGGTTCACACCGTAAAAGGAAGCAAGCAAATTCTTAAAGATAAAAGATTG
This sequence comes from Vicia sativa, assembly GCA_021764765.1. Lineage (NCBI taxonomy): Eukaryota > Viridiplantae > Streptophyta > Magnoliopsida > Fabales > Fabaceae > Vicia > Vicia sativa. The sequence continues at coordinate 201,562,174 of CM038796.1, forward strand.
AAAAAAGGAAGAACTGAAAACACTATGTTCCAACCATGGTTAATATCGAACACCACTATCCGATTTAACTTCATCAATCTTTAATGAAAGAAATATGAGTTCACCTTCACCAGCATCTGCATCAAGCAACTCAAGTACAATGAAGAGTTTCAATATTGTTTCTACAAATCAATGGCGCCTAATCTTACAAACTTCATAACAACCTTAGCAATAAGGGTCCTTTCAGATAAATTCTCCATCCTTTTCGTATTTCAAAACACCATTTTCCGATATAGCTTCCTCATGTTCTAACCAAAGAAACATAAAACCTCATGCACCGCCAAGTTGTTCTATTCAAAATCAAAAAAATTGGATCATTACACCTCTTTCTCGATATAACTTCCTCATTTTCTAATCAAAGAAATATGGAACCTCATGAACATCCAAGTAGTTATGTTCATAAATCAAAAAAACAGTTGAATGTAGGTGTTATTCAATCCATGACGGTCAAACTCTTCAATTATTTTGGAAATGAGAATCATAATCGGCTTTTTCATCCACAAGCAATATTCATACAAGAACCCACAACATTCACTTCAACCCGGATGTTAACATTGAGAGTGATTACTCGTAAAATATAAATATTTTCATAATATAAATATTTATTTGAAAGTATATGCACATTAATAAATATATGGTAAAATACAAAGACGAAATTATATATATTTTCTATTTACAATATATTCAATTGAATCTATCCTATACACCATGTACTCATTAATGGTCACTAAACAATATAACTATAAATATCTTAAAAATCATATAAATTATGATTTATGATTATAAGGATATTAAAAATCATATAAATTACACTTGATTTATGATTTATTCTAAAATGATCGATAAATTTATTTTAAAATAAATATTCCAAAACGAGTAATGACTATATATATATATATATATATATATATATATATATATATATATATATATATATATATATATATATATATATATATATATTCGAAAGATTTAAATCAATAAAATTTTGTCTTAAAAATAAGTTTTTTATTAATAAATATTAAAAAATTATATATTTTTAAAAAATATTATTTTATTATATTTCAAAATGTTATTTGTTTAAAATTGAAAGTAAGTACTATTATTGTTTAATTAACATTTTGTTACTAAATATTATTAAAAGCCATGTATTTGTATGAAATATTAATAAAAATCACATATATTTAAGAAATATCATACAACTTAACTAAAGTATCTATAAAAATCAAGATTACCCGAAAAACATATTTTGTAATTATTTAGATCCTTATTTGAAATAAAATATGTTTTGAAATTATTTAGCTTTTTATAGAAAGGATAATAAAGCAAAACAAAATCAATTGAGATTTTGTAATTTCTTTAAACTTATGAAATAACTAAACATATCACAATCTTTTCAAATTAATTTTATAATCGTAATCATGATAAAACAATGTTAAATGGTAGTCATGAAAATTTAATGATAAATGATACTCATAAAAAATTAATAATTAAAGATACAAATTTACTATTACAATCATTTTATAAATGGTATAAGTTACAATTATTTAATAAATGGAAATATAAGTTACAAATAATTTTATAAATTTAACTATTTATATAATTATAAATGAGAATAGGTTACATATATTTTTATAAATAGACAAACGTGTTCCGATGTTTATAAATGAAAAAACAGTTACAATAATTTCATAAACGGAAAATAAGTTACAATAATTTTAATAAAAGAGAATAAGTTACTAATATTTTTATAAAGGAGAAGTATTAAAACAATTGTTTATAAAAGGAGAAGTTACTAATATCATCTGTAGACTGTTCATTTTAATATCAATTTTTAAAAAAATTTTAAATTGTTTTATTTAATTAAAGTTAGACGATTTATAATAAATACATATAATATTTAAAAGTTGGTGCATATTATTATTCTATATTTGTAACTATGTGAATATTAGTTAATTGAAGAATAAATTCAAACTTTTGAAATGATAGTTTGATAGACATGTAATGTGAATCCAGACGAGTATATGATTAATAAAAAAATATTTTTTATTTTTTATAACCAAAATTAAGTATTATTTTTCCATATCTATTTTAATATTTACGGGTAGATGTGAACGTATCTATGAGATATAAGTTGTAAACTGTTAATTTTAATTTCCATGTTTTAAAATTTTATTTTGCAACTATTTAATATAATTGAAGTTAGAAAATCAATGGTACGGTTTATTATAAATACATATCAAAGCTTAAAAAGTAAATACATATTATTAGCATATATTTATTACTATGTGAATATGAACCAATTGAAAAATAAAATTCATACTTTATAAATGATAATCTTATAGACGTCTAATGTGAATCAAGACAAGACCTGTGCTATTGATATATTTTTTTAAAATTGAAAATCATATCATATCTGCAAACATTTCTATATGATCTTTATCTTTTCGGTTTCTCTTGATTTAGTTGAATATGTGTTGACAAAGATTCATCGAAAGTTTGGGAAGAATTTCTCTAATCAAAGGTTGTTGTTGGAGCTACAATGATCACAATTTAGCTAATGTTAAAAGACATATAAATAAGATCTAATTTAGATATTCATTTAAAATTGAAATTTGACGAGGAGCTGTCATACATGGTAGGTTTGTAAAATTGTAAATATAATATATAAAAGAAGGATTTAAAATGATATTTGACGGAAGTCATATATTTTGGTTTGCAAAATTGAATAATATCTAAAAGTAATATTATTTGAATTGGTAAACTATATATATATATATATATATATATATATATATATATATATATATATATATATATATATAATTAAAATTAACACGGTGACATTCGCCAAACAAATATCCTTTTCACAAACGAAATTTCCCTTACAAACAAAAGAGAGAAATCTCCTCCCAATATTTCATCTAATGCGCTATCCTAAAATATCTCGAAATGATTTTACTCTTGAGTTTTGTTAACTCATTCGTATTCACGGGTAGATGTGAACGTATCTATGAGATACCACTCTAATCGTTCATTTTAATGTACATCTTTTACTATTTTTGTTGTGCTTTATATAATTGAAGTAATAAAATGGTTGTACGATTTAATATAAATACGAATAAATACTTAAAAGTTGGTAGGAAAAACATGAAAGGTGTATTTTAATTCAATATATTATTTGATTCAAAATAGATTAAATTTTATTGAATCACATTAACTTATCTTTATCTTTCATATATATATATATATATATATATATATATATATATATATATATATAACCTTACAAGTCATAATTAAATACATGGAATATAAAATTTCGAGGGACCCGATAGTACGTGGATTGTATTTGCCTACTCCTGTGTTTAGTCATGGTCAATTATATGTTGCAATTTCAAGAGTTAAGAGCAAAAGTGGGCTAAAAATCCTAATTCATGACAAGGAGAATGTACCGTGTTCTACTACTACTAATGTTGTGTACAAGGAAGTCTTTCAAGCACTTTGATAGTTGGTAAACTTTATATCTTATACTTTACGATTCAAATTAAAAATCTATTTTGAATTAAAATATATAGTATGTACATTTTCCATGTATTTCAAGAAGTATATAATTTTTCCTATTTGTTCATGCAGACGTGATTTGTTGATAGGACCGACGCTTGCTACAAATATGGAGTTAAATGCCAACATGGTTTACATGAGACATATACTCAACTGAAAACATGGTAACATACTTAATAATTTAATAATCTATAGATGTAATGTGAATCCAGACGAGACCGGGTTTGTTACTAGTACAAATATAAAATAATTGTCATTTAAATGCAAATACATCTTAACTAAAAACTTTTCTACTTAATAATTTTATAAAAATTTAAAATATATTTACTTATTATTTGTTAATTTTCAAATATTTTATTTATAAAAATAAACATAATCGATTAATATTTTTGCATTGATAAGAGTTTTATATTAAAAATAATATGTTAAATATCCTTTATTACATACTGTCCGAGTACCCAAAATTTTCTAAATTTTTTGGATCAAATTGTTTTGTTGTACTTTTTTTCAAATGATCTTTTAAGTATCTTTAACTTAAAAAAAAAAAATTGCAACATGAATCAATATATACTATAGAGAATTGCATTAAGCTAAATATAATTTGTATTTTTTATTTTAATATAAATAGATAATTAGTCTTACACAAGTGACATGTCTTCTAAATTGAAAAGAGTTCATCAGATCTTATAATAATTCATAAATATCATACTCTTAAATATGAACAAAAACATATTTGCAAACATAATATATTCAAAGAGCAGTACTCTGATTCTCCCACTAATACAAAGAAACTCATAAGTTTGACGTGGTGAAACAAAACTAGGTGGAAATACAATTTCCCGTATAATATACCACCATCATTTTATTAGTGATGTTTCTAAACTTCCAATTTATTTCTAAAATATAGGTTTTGAATAATTTCTACCAACTTTATTAATCCAAATTCAACAAGAAGTTAATATAAAGTTAGAAATGGTAACCTTTGGAAAAAATTAAGTCTTTAATCTTATTGTGATTTTCTTGTTAAAAATAGATTGAAAACACAATTCTCTATCCATATATAATCATTATATGTTTTTGTTAAAAATAATTTTTATATATAGTTATCACTTTCACGTCTACAAACATGAAAGAGGACCAACAAAATTTCAAAAATGTAAATTTATTTTTTAAAACTTATGTTTAAACTCTAATTGAAACAGCGAGAGCACTCACTTAGGTTTGATTGTAGGATCTGAATCAATAAACACGAGAGTTTAAGAAGAGGGTTTTCAAACAAATATTTCCCTCAAACTGTTTTGATAATTCGAGTTTAAGTCGATCAGTTGCTAAACCCCGAAGTCCTACCATTACATACTAATATTCCCATTTGAATCTAAACTAGATTATAATCATTTAGGTTCCCTAAACGCAATTATTTACATTATTATCCTTAGATTTACGTAGTAACCTAAGATAATGATAGGTCGAAATTTAGTCCCTTAGGATTCGATAATCTTTAAAACTACACGCGATAGAACTGTATACTTGGGTCTAGATTCTTTAAGACATATAAAGTCGGGATCACCTATACGAACCCTTGTGCTTGAGAGACTGTCTAGTAGTGTATTTGGGAGAAACCTTATGGCATGGAGAAGATATGCTCTTAGCCCATTGTCTTTTTGATGTCGCTCTTTCATTAATTTAAGTGTCATTTTCTATTTAAAATTTCTGATCATTAAATTTTTAACTTAATTTTTTTATGTACAAAAGTTTTGATACTAGTATTTATTATTTTTCACATTTTGTATCCAACTAAATTATTTATTTGTATTATCATAAATAAGTTTAATTTATATTCAACAAATTGTAATTTTTTATTACCCTAAATAAATTTAAAAAGAATTTATGCACGCATAATTCAAATCAATGTTTTATTCATATCATATGAAAACATATATTAAATGTCTTTTAAATGTGTATATTTTTCTAACTATAATTAATTGTATATTTTATACTTTTATAATTTCAATATGGACAATGATATTTTTACGATGTTTAAAAACATACTTAATCTTATTTAATAATTTTTTATGTGCTTTATATTAGAAATTATTACAAATATGCAATAAAATTCTATGCTATTTTTATTCCTATATAATAATATATTAGAATAAAAAGAATTTATATTATTATTATTATTTACATGGTTTAATACATAGATCATGAACCGATTTTTCATTTATATACAAATATAAAATGATTGTTATTTAAATTTAAATACATTTTAACTAAAAACTTTTCTACTTAATAATTTTATAATAATTTCAAATATATTTAATTATTATTTTCTTAATTTTATTATATTTTATTTATAAAAAATAAACATAATAAGATTAATATTTTTTGCATTGATAAGAGTTTTTATATTAAAAAATAATATGTTAAATATCCTTTATTACATACTATATGTCACCAAAAAAAAACAGTTAAATTATACATATTTATCACAAACATATGAGAGACTAGTGTCCGAGTACCCATAATTTTCTGTATTTTTTGGATCAAATTGTTTTGTTGTAACTATTTTTATCAAATGATCTTTTAAAACTTGCAACATGAATCAATATATACTATAGAGAATTGCATTAAGCTAAATATAATTTGTATTTTTTATTTTAAAATAAAAAGATAATTAGTCTTACACGAGCGACATGTCTTCTAAATTGAAAAGAGTTCATCAGATCTTATAATAATTCATAAATATCATACTCTTAAATATGAACAAAAACATATTTGCAAACATAATATATTCAAAGAGCAGTACTCTCTGATTCTCCCACTAATACAAAGAAACTCATAAGTTTGACGTGGTGAAACAAAATTAGGTGGAAATAGAATTTCTCGTATAATAAACCACCATCGTTTTATTAGTGATGTTTCTAAATTTTGAATTTATCTCTAAAATATAGGGTTTGAATAATTTCAACCAACTAAATTAAATCAAATTCAACAAAAAGTTAATATAAAGTTAGAAATGGTAACCTTTGGAAAAAATTATGTCTTTAATCTTATTGCGTTAAAAATAGACCCAAAGCACAATTCTGTATCAATATATAATCATTATATGTTTTTCTTTAAAAAAAAAATTTATATCTAATTATCACTTTCATGACTACAAAAATGAAAGAGGACCAACAAAATTTCAAAATGAAATTTATTTTTAAAACTATTTTTAAACTCTAATTGAAACAACGAGCACTCGTTAGGTTTGATTGTAGGATCTGAATCAATAAACACGAGAGTTTGAGAAGAGGGTTTTCAAACAAATATTTTCTACTAAAACTGTTTGATAATTCGAGTTTTAGTCGATCAGTTGCTAAACCCCGAAGTCCGACCATTACATACTAATATTCCCCTTTGAATCTAAACTAGATTATAATCATTTAGGTTCGCTAAACCCAATTATTTACATTATTAGCCTTAGATTTACGTAGTAACCTAAGATAATGATGGGTCGAAATATAGTCCCTTGGGATTCGATAATCTTTAAAACTACACACGATAGAACTGTATACTTGCGGTCGCGATCACCTATATGAACCATCGTGCCTGAGAGACTGTCTAGTAGTGTATTTGGGAGATACCTTATGGCATGGAGAAGCCATGCGCTTAGCCCATTGTCTTTTTGATGTCGCTCTTTCATTAATTTAAGAGTCATTTTCTATTTAAAATTTCTGATCATTAAATTTTTTAACTTAATTTTATTATGTACAAAAGTTTTGATAGTTGTATTTATTATTTTTCACATTTTGTATCCAACTAAAATATTTATTTGTATTATCATGAATAAGTTTAATTTATATTCAACAAATTTTAATTTTTTATTACCCTAAATAAATTTAAAAAGAATTTATGCACGCATAATTCAAATCAATTTTTTATTCATATCATATGAATACATATATTAATTGTCTTTTAAATGTGTTTATTTTTCTAACTATAATTAATTGTATATTTTATACTTTTATAATTACAATATGGACAATGATATTTTTACAATGATATTTTTACGATGTTTAAAAACATATTTAGTCTTATTTAATAATTTTTTATGTGCTTTATACTAGAAATAATTACAAATATGCAATAAAGTTCTATGCTATTTTCATTCCTATATAATAATATATTAGAATAAAAAGAATTTTTATTATTATTATTTACATGGTTTAATACATAGATCATGAACCGAATTTTCATTTATATACAAATATAAAATAGTTGTCATTTAAATGAAAATACATTTTAACTAAAAACTTTTCCACTTAATAATTTTATAATAATTTAAAATATATTTAATTATTATTTGTTAATTTTATTATATTTTATTTATAAAAAATAAACATAATCAGATTAATATTTTTTGCATTGATAAGACTTTTTATATTAAAAAAATAATATGTTAAATATCCTTTATTGCATACTTTATCTTACCAAAAAATAAAATAAAAACAGTTAAATTATACATATTTTTCACAAACATATGAGAGACTAGTGTCCGAGTACCCAAAATTTTCTGTATTTTTTGGATCAAATTGTTTTGTTGTAACTTTTTTAAGTGATCTTTAAGAATCTTTAACTTTAAAAAAACTTCCAACATGAATTAATATATACTATAGAGAATTGCATTAAGCTAAATATAATTTGAATTTTTTATTTTAATATAAAAAGATAATTTGTCTTACATGAGTGACTTGTCTTCTAAATTGAAAAGAGTTCACAAGATCTTATAATAATTCATAAATATCATACTCTTAAATATAAACAAAAACATATTTGCAAACATAATATATTCAAAGAGCAATACTCTGATTCTCCCACTATTACAAAGAAACTCATAAGTTTGACGTGGTGAAACAAAGCTAGGTGAAAATACAATTTCCCGTATAATATACCACCAGCATTTTATTAGTGATGTTTCTAAATTTTGAATTTATCTCTAAAATATAGGTTTTGAATAGTTTCTACCAACTTAATTAAACCAAATTCAACAAGAAGTTAATATAAAGTTAGAAATGGTAACCTTTGAAAAAAATTATGTCTTTAATCTTATTTCGATTTTCTTGTTAAGAATAGATACACATTTCTCTATCAATATATAATCATTATATGTTTTTCTTAAAAATAATTTTTATATCTAATTATCACTTACACGTCTACAAAAATGAAAGAGGACCAACAAAATTTCAAAAATGTAAATTTATTTTTAAAACTATTTTAAATCAGAATTGAAACAATGAGAATACTCACTTAGGTTTGTTTGTAGGATCCGAATCAATAAAGACGAGAATTTGAGAAGAGGGTTTTCATACAAATATTTCCTACGAAACTGTTTTCATAATTCGAGTTTAAGTCGATCACTAAACACCAAGTCCGACCATTATCAGAATAACCTGTATAATATATGTCTAGAATATACATTATACATAGTATTATTCGATCATATAATCATAGTGACTAACGACATCATTATATACATGTCCACAAAATAAAAATACAATACATGGTACATGTTATACAATAATGCCTACAAATAAAAACTAAGATCTATGTACAATATACATCATTGTACAAAATACACAGCGGAAGATTATGAACTCAAATCCCTGAAACATCATCCATCAGCTTCCTCTTGTCTTTAACCCAAAGAACCTGAAAAACAACAATAATGATGGGGTGAGATAATAATCTCAGTGAGTCCCCCTATCCTATGGGTCCACTCGGCTCTACAGGGTTTCTAATCAAATCTAACTTAAATCATATACATGGGAAGAAGACTTAAGTATGGGGAAATTATCGTGTTGTATGGAAACATGTACACTTGAGTGCATCCACTCAAAACAATCACTATTCGAATTCGACAAACATCTTTCCCAAACCGAACTACGTCTAGTTCGGGCCTGGGTCACGGATGTTCGTATGATTCGAATTTCATGTGGATATCAGGTTTCCCATGGGACTCGAACCCATTTTAGAAACTGTCACTCGTATGGGACTCGAACCCACTTTGAGTATCTTTCACCGTATGGGACTCGAACCCACTTAGGTGTCCACGTCTCTATGGGACTCGAACCCACTTATGAGACAACCTCCTCTATGGGCTCAAACCATTTATGAGGTGCGAATCATGGGTGCCAAATTTCCAACTTCAACTTTACATAAGTATCTCGGTTGAAATTGCACAATCAAGGAAAACTCGAATGCATGATTAGGTTCTATCATTCATCGTGATTATACTCATCAATCACTAGGTGATATCTTTCACCAATTCACCAGGTAGTCACATCTACCAATTTTCATATCATTCTACATGTTCCATACAAGGCATATATATTATTATTCGGGCGAATACTTGTCTAGGGTACACACCGAGGTACCATTCATCCAAGTTTCACCACTTAACCATTTTTATAGCCTATATTATCTTTCTAGTTCATTCACATAGTTATACTTATAGGTTTCCTCACTTATTATAATAGTTTTATACTCAATCATCATTTTATCAAAACAATTTATAATATTTATCTCATAATATGGTTTATAGTATAAATAATCAACATTCAACCAATTTATGACATATACATTATCACATAATAGTAAACATCCAAGAAATATTCATGACACACTAATGAATTCCTTCCTATCACTTGATAAGGCATTATATTCCCTTTTCCAATGATTTCAACCTTACGACAATAAGAGATACGATTCTCGTTTTATGGTGGAAACATTGAATCAACTTATACCATTTTTATGAAATATCTTCCATGATCAATTCAACCTAATTTATATTCTTAGATTATAAATCATTCTAATTGTTTAATCCATTAAACAATATTAATGTATTATATATAATAATAGTAAACGTTATAAGATAATGTATTATATATAATCGTAGTAAATATTACAAGAGATATATGATACAATTGTATAAATATTTTAAAACAAGCCCTTGCCTTGGTGGTAAGACACATTTTCTATGATCATGGAGTTGTGGGTTCAACTCCCATTGGTGGTAATGTTTTTATTATTTAAAATCATTCTATAGGATAATGATCCGTTAGTAAAATCATTCTATTACTTATAGGAAACAATTGAATTTTTATATTTTTCATTTTTCAAATAATTAACACAAGCAAATTTTCAACATATGCTATCTGCGCTAACATTATTACTTAATATTCCACAAAGACCAACATTGCCTGGTGGTAAGATATTTCCTTCAAAGGGGAAGGTTCCAAGTTATCCAGACTTATCATTCTAACTCACACCATAATAAAACAAGTCAATCATACATCAACAAGAACACATAAAACCAATCAACATAGATTCAAGACCCAACATATTATCATGAACTAAAACAACAACACTTTATGATATTCATCACAAAATCATGAAAAACTATTTATTTCTATGTTCATGACTGAACCATACTCACAACCCTAGCTTCCTCTAAAAGAGTTTCTAGCTAGAACTCACCTCTTGATTGATGAAAATGATGAATCTTGGTGAGGAAATGAAGATGAAGCGTGAAGATTAAAGATGGTGGTAGGGAAGATTTATGAGTTTTCCTTCTACCTTTTCTTCGTTCCCTTCTTTCTCTTCTTTCCCTATTCTTTCTTATAACCATTCTTTTCTCTTCTACACTTTTTCTCCCTTATCCTTTCCACCACATACACATATATAATATAATATATATTGTGTGGTTAATTTTAAAAGTAGGTACTAAAACATCTCAAAATGATATTTTTTCACTTCTAGACTAATTGACTCATTATTAATGTTACCAAAATGCTCTTTCGAATATTAATTAATAATGGTATTATTTTTAATAAATATTAATCTTTTCTGAATTTATTAATTATTCTATTAACCTCAACTAACACCAACTGACAGCTAATAGAGCACTTAGAAATTTAGTTGCTCATAACTGACAACTTTTGTAGTACTTAAGGATATACGGGATATTACAATTACATACTAATATTCCCCTTTGAATCTAAACGCGATAAAACTGTATACTTGCGGTCTAGATTCATAAAGACATATAAAGTCGCGATCACATATACGAACCCTCGTGCTTGAGAGACTGTCTAGTAGTGTATTTGAGAGATACCATATGACATGGAGAAGCCATGCTCTTAGCCCATTGTCTTTTTGATGTCGCTCTTTCATTAATTTAAGTGTTATTTTCTATTTAAAATTTCTGATCATTAAATTTTTTAAATTAATTTTTTTATGTACAAAAGTTTTGATACTAGTATTTATTATTTTTCACATTTTGTATCCAACTAAATTATTTATTTGTATTATCATAAATAAGTTTAATTTATATTCAACAAATTGTAATTTTTCATTACCCTAAATAAATTTAAAAAGAATTTATGCACGCATAATTCAAATCAATGTTTTATTCATATCATATGAAAACATATATTAAATGTCTTTTAAATGTGTTTATTTTTCTAACTATAATTAATTGTATATTTTATACTTTTATAATTACAATATGGACAATGATATTTTTACGATGTTTAAAAACATATTTAGTCTTATTTAATAATTTTTTATGTGCTTCATATTTGAAATTATTACAAATATGCAATAAAATTCTATGCTATTTTTATTCCTATATAATAATATATTAGAATAAAAAGAATTTATATTATTATTATTATTTACATGGTTTAATACATAGATCATGAACCGATTTTTCATTTATATACAAATATAAAATAATTGTTATTTAAATTTAAATACATTTTAACTAAAAACTTTTCTACTTAATAATTTTATAATAATTTCAAATATATTTAATTATTATTTTTTTTAATTTTATTATATTTTATTTATAAAAAATAAACATAATAAGATTAATATTTTTTGCATTGATAAGAGTTTTTATATTAAAAAATAATATGTTAAATATCCTTTATTACATACTTTATCTTACCAAAAAAAAAAAACAGTTAAATTATACATATTTATCACAAACATATGAGAGACTAGTGTCCGAGTACCCATAATTTTCTGTATTTTTTGGATCAAATTGTTTTGTTATAACTATTTTTATCAAATGATCTTTTAAAACTTGCAACATGAATCAATATATACTATAGAGAATTGCATTAAGCTAAATATAATTTGTATTTTTTATTTTAAAATAAAAAGATAATTAGTCTTACACGGGTGACATGTCTTCTAAATTGAAAAGAGTTCATCAGATCTTATAATATTTCATAAATATCTTACTCTTAAGTATAAACAAAAACATATTTGCAAACATAATATATTCAAAGAGCAGTACTCTGATTCTCCCACTAATACAAAGAAACTCATAAGTTTGACGTGGTGAAACAAAATTAGGTGGAAATAGAATTTCTCGTATAATAAACCACCATCGTTTTATTAGTGATGTTTCTAAATTTTGAATTTATCTCTAAAATATAGGGTTTGAATAATTTCAACCAACTAAATTAAATCAAATTCAACAAAAAGTTAATATAAAGTTAGAAATGGTAACCTTTGGAAAAAATTATGTCTTTAATCTTATTGCGTTAAAAATAGACCCAAAGCACAATTCTCTATCAATATATAATCATTATATGTTTTCTTAAAAAAAAATTTATATCTAATTATCACTTTCATGACTACAAAAATGAAAGAGGACAAACAAAATTTCAAAAATGAAATTTATTTTTAAAAACTATTTTTAAACTCTAATTGAAACAGCGAGAGCACTCAGTTAGGTTTGATTGTAGGATCTGAATCAATAAACACGAGAGTTTGAGAAGAGGGTTTTCAAACAAATATTTTCTACTAAAACTGTTTGATAATTCGAGTTTTAGTCGATCAGTTGCTAAACCCCGAAGTCCGACCATTACATACTAATATTCCCCTTTGAATCTAAACTAGATTATAATCATTTAGGTTCGCTAAACCCAATTATTTACATTATTAGCCTTAGATTTACGTAGTAACCTAAGATAATGATAGGTCGAAATATAGTCCCTTGGGATTCGATAATCTTTAAAACTACACACGATAATCAGTATACTTGTCGCGATCACCTATATGAACCCTCGTGCCTGAGAGACTGTCTAGTAGTGTATTTGGGAGATACCTTATGGCATGGAGAAGCCATGCGCTTAGCCCATTGTCTTTTTGATGTCGCTCTTTCATTAATTTAAGAGTCATTTTCTATTTAAAATTTCTGATCATTAAATTTTTTAACTTAATTTTATTATGTACAAAAGTTTTGATAGTTGTATTTATTATTTTTCACATTTTGTATCCAACTAAAATATTTATTGGTATTATCATGAATAAGTTTAATTTATATTCAACAAATTTTAATTTTTATTACCCTAAATAAATTTAAAAGAATTTATGCACGCATAATTCAAATCAATTTTTATTCATATCATATGAACACATATATTAATTGTCTTTTAAATGTGTTTATTTTTCTAACTATAATTAATTGTATATTTTATACTTTTATAATTACAATATGGACAATGATATTTTTACGATGTTTAAAACATATTTAGTCTTATTTAATAATTTTTATGTGCTTTATACTAGAAATAATTACAAATATGCAATAAAGTTCTATGCTATTTTCGTTCCTATATAATAATATATTAGAATAAAAGAATTTTTATTATTATTATTTACATGGTTTAATACATAGATCATGAACCAATTTTTCATTTATATACAAATATAAAATAATTGTCATTTAAATGAAAATACATTTTAACTAAAAACTTTTCCACTTAATAATTTTATAATAATTTAAAATATATTTAATTATTATTTGTTAATTTTATTATATTTTATTTATAAAAAATAAACATAATCAGATTAATATTTTTTGCATTGATAAGAGTTTTTATATTAAAAAATAATATGTTAAATATCCTTTATTACATACTTTATCTTACCAAAAAAAAAAAAAAACAATTAAATTATACATATTTTTCACAAACATATGAGAGACTAGTGTCCGAGTACCCAAAATTTTCTGTATTTTTTGGATCAAATTGTTTTGTTGTAACTTTTTTTTAAATGATCTTTTAAGTATCTTTAACTTTAAAAAAAAACTTCCAACATGAATTAATATATACTATAGAGAATTGCATTAAGCTAAATATAGTTTGAATTTTTTATTTTAATATAAAAAGATAATTTGTCTTACATGAGTGACTTGTCTTCTAAATTGAAAAGAGTTCACAAGATCTTAAATAATTCATAAATATCATACTCTTAAATATAAACAAAAACATATTTGCAAACATAATATATTTAAAGAGCAATACTCTGATTCTCCCACTAATACAAAGAAACTCATAAGTTTGACGTGGTGAAACAAAGCTAGGTGAAAATACAATTTCCCGTATAATATACCACCAGCATTTTATTAGTGATGTTTCTAAATTTTGAATTTATCTCTAAAATATAGGTTTTGAATAGTTTCTACCAACTTAATTAAACCAAATTCAACAAGAAGTTAATATAAAGTTAGAAATGGTAACCTTTGGAAAAAATTATGTCTTTAATCTTATTGCGATTTTCTTGTTAAGAATAGATACACATTTCTCTATCAATATATAATCATTATATGTTTTTCTTAAAAATAATTTTTATATCTAATTATCACTTACACGTCTACAAAAATGAAAGAGGACCAACAAAATTTCAAAAATGTAAATTTATTTTTAAAAACTATTTTTAAACTGTAATTGAAACAGCGAGAATACTCACTTAGGTTTGATTGTAGGATCTGAATCAATAAAGACGAGAATTTGAGAAGAGGGTTTTCATACAAATATTTCCTACTGAAACTGTTTTCATAATTCGAGTTTAAGTCGATCAGTTGCTAAACACCGAAGTCCGACCATTATCAGTAATAATGTATAATATATGTCTAGAATATACATTATACATAGTATTATTCGATCGATACAATCATAGTGACTAACGACATCATTATATACATGTCCACAAAATAAAAATACAATACATGGTACATGTTATACAATAATGCCTACAAATAAAAACTAAGATCTATGTACAATATACATCATTGTACAAAATACACAGCGGAAGATTATGAACTCAAATCCCTGAAACATCGTCCATCAGCTTCCTCTTGTCTTTAACCTGCAAAGAACCTGAAAAACAACAATAATAATGGGGTGAGATGATAATCTCAGTGAGTCCCCCTATCCTATGGGTCCACTCGGCTCTACAGGGTTTCTAATCAAATCTAACTTAAATCATATACATGGGAAGAAGACTTAAGTATGGGAAATTATCGTGTTGTATGGAACATGTACACTGAGTGCATCCACTAAAACAATCACTATTCAATTCGACAAACATCTTTCCCCAAACCGAACTACGCCTAGTTCGGGCCCGGGTCACGGATGTTCGTATGATTCAATTTCATGTGGATATCGTTCCCATGGACTCGAACCCATTTTAGAAACCACACCGTATGGGACTCGAACCCACTTTGAGTATCTTTCACCGTATGGGACTCGAACCCACTTAGGTGTCCACGTCTCTATGGGACTCGAACCCACTTATGAGACAACCTCTATGGGCTCAAACCATTTATGAGGTGCGAATCATGGGTGCCAAATTTCCAACTTCAACTTTACATAAGTATCTCAGTTGGAAATTGCACAATCAAGGGAAAACTCCGAATGCATGATTAGGTTCTATCATTCATCGTGATTATACTCATCAATCACTAGGTGATATCTTTCACCAATTCACCAGGTAGTCACATCTACCAATTTTCATATCATTCTACATGTTCCATACAAGGCATATATATTATTATTCGGCCGAATACTTGTCTAGGGTACACACCGAGGTACCATTCATCCAAGTTTCACCACTTAACCATTTTTATAGCCTATATTATCTTTCTAGTTCATTCACATAGTTATACTTATAGGTTTCCTCACTTATTATAATAGTTTTATACTCAATCATCATTTTATCAAAACAATTTATAATATTTATCTCTTAATATAGTTTATAGTATAAATAATCAACATTCAACCAATTTATGACATATACATTATCACATAATAGTAAACATCCAAGAAATATTCATGACACACTAATGAATTCCTTCCTATCACTTGATAAGGCATTATATTCCCTTTTCCAATGATTTCAACCTTACGACAATAAGAGATACGATTCTCGTTTTATGGTGGAAACATTGAATCAACTTATACCATTTTTATGAAATATCTTCCATGATCAATTCAACCTAATTTATATTCTTAGATTATAAATCATTCTAATTGTTTAATCCATTAAACAATATTAATGTATTATATATAATAATAGTAAACGTTATAAGATAATGTAATATATATAATCGTAGTAAATATTACAAGAGATATAGGATACATTTGTATAAATATTTTAAAACAAGCCCTTGCCTTGGTGGTAAGACACATTTTCTATGATCATGGAGTTGTGGGTTCAACTCCCATTGGTGGAGAGTCAGAATAGGGAACTCTTGCCACTTTTATTATTGACTCGATAAAGGAAAGCAACACGATTTCGTGAAACGGACTAGAACTGCGGGGTTGGTCATGGACCCTATCTTCCGCTTTCCCATATATCAATGACTCGATGACGAAATAAAAAGCGGGACTTTGCTTAGTGGTACCACGTCGGGTGTCCTAACCACTCGACCTATGCAAGCACAAATGTAAACACTATCGAAAATTACCTCCCTATGATGGAGGATTTAAAACAAACCAAACACAATTAGCAAATGAATTTCCTAAAGGGTTCCCGAACATGCTCCAACCACGGAAGCCCCTTCATACATCTCTATTCCTACTTCTCATGGCAAGGAAAGCAGAAATCCTACTTCTCATGCTCTAGAAAAGCGGTAAAGAAATGCGATAAATAAAGTAAAATAAATACCGACGGATATTAAATCCGAAGAGCACGCAAGCTAAGAAATACTCCGGAAAACTTTAAGTACTGCTGGTACGCAATAAGAAAATCTGGTGAGAAGTGTGCGGAGGCACAAAAAGCATAATCAGAATGTGTGTCATACACATCTGAATCAAATAGACATACAAGATCATAATCCGCATAATACGATAAAGGATGTGCGTGAGATATGCACAAATAAGAATGTGTCTATACACACCGACGATATCCAATAAACCTGCAGAAAATATCCAGATAATACAGACAAAGGGGCACACACATATGTGCGAGCAGCAGGTATGGATTCTATACATCCAAAATCAATCAGATAACCTGCAAAAGATGGTAAAAAAAAACAAACAGACAGATACAGAATACACACACATGTGTGTAACATCAGATCAATGGATTTTATAAATCCCAATCAATGGTATAACACCCGCACCTCATACAAAATGAATGTCGAAATAGCAATGCGGCTTTTAAATAAAACATAAACGCGAAAATGATTATTTACAATGAAATCGAATATCAAAAATAAATTTGAAATTTTATTTACAACACTAAGATAAGGTATACTTTCAACTATAATTAAACGGTATAAAAATACCTTAGAGTTTCTAAAAAAAAAAAAATGACATTATACTCCTAAGTCAATCATATATAAAAAAATAAAAAAAATCTAAATATATTATTAAAAATGAATTAATAATTAAAGGAAATAAAATGCAAAAAAATATAAAAAAAATGTCAAAAATATTATAATATCCTAAAATATCGGAATACATTTTTTATGGATTTTTACATGTCGAAATAATCAAAATCAAAATCAAAATTGAACTATGTCAAAAATTATGGTACATGAAACTGGGGGGTGTAAAGCTGAATCTGTAGAATGAACTAAAACATGTTATGAGGCGCTAAAGCCCAGTAAACGTCGGGGTGAGAATCCTAACTTGCCTAAGCCCAGTCCGTTTCATTTTTTTAACTAAGTCCATTCTTCTGTTTTTTT
This sequence comes from Vicia sativa, assembly GCA_021764765.1. Lineage (NCBI taxonomy): Eukaryota > Viridiplantae > Streptophyta > Magnoliopsida > Fabales > Fabaceae > Vicia > Vicia sativa. Next base: position 201,580,808 of record CM038796.1, read on the forward strand.
ATCTAAGTCCAATTCTTCTAAACAAAAAAACAAAAAAAATCTTATTATTATTTTTTATATTCGGATTCAATAATAATATGCTGTCACGTTATTTTTCATGTGCTAGCAGACATGTATCAATTGGGCAAATTAAATTTAAGTTATAATATTCAGATTTTTATTATTTTATTAAATATAAAAAATGACATGTGGCGAACTCTGATTGGTGCATGAGAATTGAGTATGGACTAACCAGGAGAAGCCACGCCTGGGTTTTCCGTAACGAGGAGAATAGCTCGCCGGATTCTGCCATTTCCGATCATCACTTCCGGCTGTCCCCTCGCCGGCGACACTCCACAGATTCTAATCGAAACGTCATTATCATTATCTCGTTCGATTCTGGCTGTTGAGTATGAGTCCGACGTCATTTCGTTCTAAAAACACCCACGGTTGATGAGACTTTAACACGAAAATCAGATCTGGAAACGGATAAAGGCTATTTCCGTCGAGCTCTTGACCGCTTAAGCAAAGAACAGAATTTCGCGCAGATCTTCAGCATAACCTCTTCCGGCGAAGACACCATAGCAGCCGGAATCGGAACACATTGATACTACTCTGCTCGGATTTCTACTCTGCTTCTGAATATGCTCCCCAAATCCATTGAACCACACTCTAACTGAACAAAGAAGAGGCCCTGCTTCAAGATAAACCGGATCTTGCAGGTGAAGAAGGCGTGAAAACACATTGAACGCCGATGAAGGAGGCTGCAAAATGCTTCAAATCTCTATTGATGCTTTCCGCCGTCAATAATCTTTGAAGAACTCACAAAAATATTTGAAGATTCCGCAGAGCTCGATGAAGAAAGTGATGAGCGAGTTTTTGATCTGAGATTCGCTAACGAGCTCACATGGCCGTTCGTAAAGAGAGAGTGAATACGCATACGCGGCGAAGAACGACAGAAGTGTTCATGGTTTGAAACCGCTTTTTCTTGATTGAAGATTTATGAGAGATGCGGTTATTATGGAAACGAGGGAGTGGCGAAAGTGAAACAGAGTGAGTAGTGGTTGTAATGAGGGAATCATGCTGTTAGTTTGTTATGAGGATGGATCGGTTGTGTATCAAGGAGAATGGAGGTTGTGGAAAACCAGAGAGAGCGGGAGAAGCGTTCTGTCATGAATCAAGAAAGAGTCTTAATGGAGAATGGAGTTCCTTACATTCTGTTACGGTTATGGTGAGAGATTCGTCACCGATTCGGTTATGGAGAGGGAGATAAAATTATGGCCTTGAGAGAGAGAAGAAGAGAATTGTTAGTTATGGTTGTTAGAGAGAGAAGTGATGAAGAAAAATGGTGTTTATTACCGTGAAGAAGAAACGCCGTTGAAGGAAAGTGAGAGGGGAAAGAAGATCGGAGTGAGATGAAGAGGGTGTTTGTATGATGTGCAGAGAGAGAGTTCGGTGAGAGTTGTTAATGGCGGTGATAAGAAAAATGGTGGAAAAAAGTCTGTTGGTAGAGGAAGAAAAGGTGGAGGAAGTTTGTTATAACTGTTTTTGGATGAGAGAAAGTGAAGTTGCAGGTGGTTACGGCGGAGAGAGAAAAACGGTAGTGTTATTGAGTGGAAATATTTAAGATGTCATGGAGGGGTTATGGTGATAGGATGAATGAAGAAGAAAGGAGAATGAGGTTTGTTGGTGATGGATGCTGTTAGAGAAAGAAGTGCGGTTACAGTGGCCAGAAAAGAAAAGGAAAAGGGTGAGTGTGAAAGAAGGAAGGTGAGTGTAAAAGTTTGTTACTGTGCAAAGAAAATGGTTGCTGTTAGTTTTTTGGTGAATGAAGGGTGGTAGAAGAGGGAGTGAGGAGAAGGAAAGTGGGTGATAGATGAAAGAATGTCATGACAGTAGGAGAAAAAGAAAAAAAACTGTGATGGTTATTGCCCACAGTGCAGTTTGTTAGAAAAAGAATGAAGGGAAAGGATGGTGAAGAGAAAATGTTGAATTGCCAACTCCGAGTGTCTCACTTCACGGCTTTGTAATTCCAAATGCGAGCGTTTTTGATACAAACTTGGAAGACCAAAGTTGTAGAGTATGCTTCCGTGAACAATTTCCGTGTTCGGAGTTTTTCGAATCGAGATCTGTAGCATACTTAAAATAGGCCCCAAAGTTTAAAAATCATAATTACTAAAATGTCGGCAACGTCGGTAAAAATTTACCGAACGTTTTTTTTCCATGACTTTAAGGACTTGTATCTCTTAATCCGCAACCCGAACAAATTCAATCCCTTCTGTACAGTTCGAGATCGCCGCGAATTGAACAACTTTGTAGTTAAACGTTTTCCGATACGGAGTCAATAGCTATGAGAAAATTGACCTTGAAGCTGTCGGCCTGACCATGTTGCCAAACATTTCAAATTTTTTTCCAAGTGTCGTGTCTATTACATCAATCCACATACACCACTTTACGGATCTATAATTTTTCCGATACTCTAACAAATGACGCAAACTTGACACCATCGGAAAGAGCATGCGTGATAGAATAACTTTATAGTTTGTTCCCAATTCAAACGGAGCCTTAATCATCAGATAAAAAGTGTTTGAAAATTGCATCGTGACTGTTCGATGAAATGCTTGGCCTGGGCTGGGCAAATCTGGTGCATGTCTTGCGGAAATTTCCAACTTCAAGCTGCCACTTAAGGCGCTTCGTATCTCCCGCTCCGAAGTCCGAAAAGAAAACGTTTCTAAACGGAACTTGTAGAATATACGGCAAACTCCAACTTTCGTGTTCGGAGTTTTTCCGTGCAGCGATCGAATCGACGAGAAAACAGCCCCGTATATACGCACAAAAACTGTTCGATGAAATGCGTCTGCAGCTTGGCAAGAAATGTGTATGCTGTCTTGCATTTTGGCAATTTCAAACTACAAACTGCGGCGCTCCGTATCTTCCAGCTCCGATGTCCGAAACGACAAAGTTTCTAAACAAAACTTGTAGATGAAATTACGAACTCCAACTTTCATGTTCGGAATTTCTCCGTGCGGCAACCGAATCAATGACGAAAACAGCCATGAACATGTGCACAAAAACTACTCGAATCTTACAAACATAATGAGTTCTTATCTTCTGAGCTTTATAATTTTCGATTCGAGTTCCGAATGAATTCGACTCCTTCAAAAAAGTTTTATATTTCCGTGAGATGAACAACTTTCCTGTTGAATATTTTTTGATTCGGAGCCACGAACTATGATAAAATCGACCCTGAAACTGTCAGCATGAGCATAGAAACAAACACTTCAAAATATTTCTTAAGTGTTGAATTTTGAGAAATGATAAAACGTGACTTCCGAGCTCCGTAATTTTTTATCCATTTCCCGAATGGATTCGATTTCTTCAGCAAAGTTGTAGATTGTCGTTAAATGAACAACTTTGATTTTGAACTCGACCCGAATCAACGCCTCGAAACACGTGTAAAATGTCTCCAAAGTCGAGCGCCTGAACACGTTAAAAACACTTAAAATTTTACTAAGTGTAAAACTTCAAAAGTTATAAACTTCAAACTTCGGAGCATCATAACTTGAAATCCGAGCATTTCTGGCAAAAACTTCACAACGTCAAAGTCGGAGTACGAAATGCGCTCTTTCCAACGACTATCAATTCACAAAGTTTTGACCACAGACGGGCAGGATACAGATGCGACAACATGGCGCTCGACTCCGACTTAGAAATTTTTTCTAAATCTAAAATTACTTAAAATGCAATAAACCTCATTTTCACCCGATTCTTCCGATTTTTTTCAACGAATGATCGCATTTTCTCAAATGTCGACTTTTGACCATAATTTTGACCCGAAATTCCGCCCGGTCAAACTTTGACTTTTGTTGACTTTTTGATACACGCACTCAAATATCATTTTATCCGTCCGTTCTTGGTTCTCTGATGAATCGTGCGGATCGATAAGTCGTATACTGACACTTCATCACTTACGTAAGACCGTAAAATCAATTTGGCTCAAATATTCACCACAACACAGTAGCTCGAAACTGGAATCAATATTCACCTGATAGGCGATCAAAACACCAAAACTTCAATTCGCGAGATAATCAGAAGCTTCTGGACACACATATCTTGCATATTGAGATGTCGTCAAATAATGTAACCTTAGATACTCATCTTTGGAACCAAACCTCTTCCTTAGAATTGCATGTGCTCACACGATTTAGAAAATTCTGAACCCCTGATCAATGCATGAATGATATGTATGCAATGCACCTATCGATTAAGTGTTAGCCAATTATTTATCAATAAAATGAAGAGGGTGAATTTTGAGGTGCAACAGTATGCACGCATAATTCAAATTAATTTTTTATTCATATCATATGAAAACATATATTAAATGTCTTTTAAATGTGTTTATTTTTCTAACTATAATTAATTGTATATTTGATACTTTTATAATTAAAATATACACAATGATATTTTTACGATGTTTAAAAACATATTTAATCTTAGTTAATAATATTTTATGTGCTTTATACTAGATATAATTACAAATATGCAATAAAATTCTATGCTATTTTAATTCCTATATAATAATATATTAGAATAAAAAGAATTTATATTATTATTATTTACATGGTTTAATACATAGATGAAACGATTTTTTATTTATATACAAATATAAAATAATTGTCATTTAAATGCAAATACATTTTAACTAAAAACTTTTCTACTTAATAATTTTATAATAATTTATAATATATTAACATATTATTTGTTAATTTTACTATATTTTATTTATAAAAAATAAACATAATCAAATTAATATTTTTGGCATTGATAAGAGTTTTTATATTAAAAAATAATACGTTAAATATCCTTTATTACGTACTTTATCTCACCAAAAAATATTTATAAAAAAAAGAAGTTAAATTATACATATTTATCACAAACATATGAGAGACTAGTGTTCGAGTACCCAAAATTTTCTTTATTTTTTGGATCAAATTGTTTTGTTGTAACTTTTTTTCAAATGATCTTTTAAGTATCTTTAACTTAAAAAAAAAAAAAAACTTGCAACATGAATCAATATATACTATAGAGAATTGCATTAAGCTAAATATAATTTGAATTTTTTTATTTTAATATAAAAAGATAATTAGTCTTACACGAGCGACATGTCTTCTAAATTGAAAAGAGTTCATCAGATCTTATAATAATTCATAAATATCATACTCTTAAGTATAAACAAAAACATATTTGCAAACATAATATATTCAAAGAGCAGTACTCTAATTCTCCCACTAATACAAATAAACTCATAAGTTTGACGTGGTGAAACAAAATTAGGTGGAAATACAATTTTCGTATAATATATCACCATCGCTTTATTGGTGATGTTTCTAAATTTTGAATTTATCTCTAAAGTATAGGTTTTGAATAATTTCTACCAACTTAATTAAACCAAATTCAACAAGAAGTTAATATAAAGTTAGAAATGGTAACCTTTGGAAAAAATTATGTCTTTAATCTTATTGCGATTTTTTTGTTAAAAGTAGATCCAAAACACAATTCTCTATCAATATATAATCATTATATGTTTTTCTTAAAAACAATTTTTATATCTAATTATCACTTTCACGTTTACAAAAATGAAAGAGGACCAAAAGTATTTCAAAATGTAAATTTATTTTTAAAACTATTTTAAACTCTAATTGAAACAATGAGAGCACTCACTTAGGTTTTATTGTAGGATCTATATCAATAAACACGAGAGTTTGAGAAAATGTTTTCAAACAAATATTTCTCTGAAACTGCTTTTGATAATTCGAGTTTAAGTCGATCAGTTGCTAAACTCCGAAGTCCTACCATTACATACTAATATTCCCCTTTGAATCTAAACTAGATTATAATCACTTAGGTTCCCTAAACTCAATTATTTACATTATTAGCCTTAGATTTACGTAGTATCCTAAGAAAATGATAGGTCGAAATTTAGTCCCTTGGGATTCGATAATCTTTAAAACTACACACGATAGAACTGTATACTTGCGGTCTAGATTCTTTAAGACATATAAAGTCGCGATCACCTATATGAACCCTCGTGCTTGAGAGACTGTCTAGTAGTGTATTTGGGAGATACCTTATGGCATGGAGAAGCCATGCTCTTAGCCCATTGTCTTTTTGATGTCGCTCTTTCATTAATTTAAGTGCCATTTTCTATTTAGAATTTGTGATCATTACATTTTTTAACTTAATTTTTTTATGTACAAAAGTTTTGATTGTTGTATTTATTATTTTTCACATTTTGTATCCAACTAAATTATTTATTTGTATTATCATAAATAAGTTTAATTTATATTCAATAAATTTTAATTTTTTATTACCCTAAATAAATTTAAAAAGAATTTATGCACGCATAATTCAAATCAATTTTTTATTCATATCTTATGAAGACATATATTAAATGTCTTTTAAATGTGTTTATTTTTCTAACTATAATTAATTGTATATTTGATACTTTTATAATTACAATACGGACAATCGATATTTTTATGATGTTTAAAAACATATTTAGTCTTATTTAATAATTTTTTATGTGCTTTATACTAGAAATAATTACAAATATGCAATAAAATTCTATGCTATTTTTATTCTTATATAATAATATATTAGAATAAATAGAATTTATATTATTATTATTATTATTTACATGGTTTAATACATAGATCATGAACCGATTTTTCATTTATATACAAATATAAAATAATTGTCATTTAAATGCAAATACATTTTAACCAGAAAACTTTTCTACTTAATAATTTTATAATAATTTAAAATATATTAACTTATTATTTGTTAATTTTATTATATTTTATTTATAAAAAATAAACATAATGAGATAATTTTTTTTTTGCATTGATAAGAGTTTTATATTAAAAAATAATATGTTAAATATCCTTTATTACATACTCAATCTTACCAAAAAATATTTTTAAAAAAATAGTTAAATTATACATATTTATCACAAACGTAGAGACTAGTGTCCGAGTACCCATAATTTTCCCATCCCACTCATGCTCATCAATTTCTTCCCATTTCTCCGTGCAATGCCATTTACAAGATTTTGAGCAAGATAGTGGTTAAGAAAATGAAGGAGTGTATTAATGATATCATTGGTCCTTTTCAAACAAGCTTTATCTCGAGTATAAGTATTCAAGAGAATATTGTTCTGGCTTAGGAGTTAATTCATAGTATGGATAAAAGACAAGGGAAAGTTGGACCCTTAGTTGGAATTTTGTACAGAAAACTCTTTCCGAGGTGGGGTTCCCTAGTTCTTTAGTTCAAGTTATCATGAAATCTTCTCCATAGTGTGGATGAGTCATGAGCATTAGCTGGAATGGGAATCAATCATCCTACTTTAACTCTGCTAAAGGTCTGAGACAAGGATACCTTATTTCTGCCCGACGATTTTGCACTTGATGTTTGCATACGATCTCCTCCCATTTGGAGAAGCAACTTCCCAACAAATGAATTGCATAATGGAAGTGTCGGAAAAGATCTGCTTCACTTTTGGCCAATAAGTTAGGAATGAAATACAAGAATCCTATTCTCAAATAATACGCAAAATATGATTAGACGCGAAGTCATTCGAATTTCAGGCTATAATGAGACCAAAGAGTTGGGGAAGTATTTGGCAGTGCCCAATTCTGGGAGAAGTCCTAAAGCAAAAAACTTTACTCATATTCTTGAGAAAATAAAAAATAAACTAACAAGCTAGAAAAAGAATCATTTGTCTTTTGCTGGTAGGACAACTTTGGCAAAGGCGACTGTGGAAGCAATTCCAACTCTAGGATGACATGTTATTTACCTAAGAAGTGTGCCAAGGAGATTCACAAGCTTTAAAGAGATTTCATCTGAGCCCATAAAGATGACGGAGGCATATTCACGCAAGTGAAGTAATATCCTTCAACCAAAACACATGGAAGGGTGGGGATCTAAATCTTAACCTTATGAATCAAGTATGTTTATCAAACCGGTTTGAAAGATTATGCTATGCGATAATAGTATGTGGTGTTAAGTGGTCAAATTAAAATATGATAGAGATAATAACAATCTTGCAACAGTCAGTGCTAAAACTTACGACTCAAGCTTGTGGAAAGATATAGTCAAGCTTTGGCATGAACTGAAACATTTGACCTTTTGGGATATTGGCAACGGGAACAACATCAACATTTGGCAGGATTGATGGGTAAAATTTGGGCGTATTCAGAATCACTTTGAGGTAAAATTAAATGATTCTCAACTGGTTAGAGTGCCAAACCTTTTGGATATCAACCAAGAGTGAAATGTAGGCCTTATGAATAATATCTTTGACAAGGATATTGTGGAAGAAATTATAGTTATTCACCCCTTAGAAGTTATCATGGTGAAGATGTTTGTTTATGGAAAGGTACTAAAAATGGAAGCTTCTCGATATCCAAAGGCCTCACAATTATATTAGTGTTGATTTCCGTTGAAGACAATGATAATGATTGAAGGAGCATCTAGGGACCGAAAGTTCCATAAGAATCAAAACTTTCATTTGGTTGACCAAGCATGAAAGAATCATGATTATCTCCATCGCCTTTCCATAGCTAACCCGAGTGTGATATTGTGATGGCACAATAGAAGATATTGTGCATGCCTTATGGGATTGTGGCGTGGCTAAAAATGTTGATTCATTTGGTTATTGAGCATCATTTGGATGATTTCTTTGGTCGTAACTTACATGTTGGATCTTTGAAAATTTATCGAACAAGTTCTACTTAGAGGATTTCAAATTATCGGGAGAATTATGGGCCATTATGTGTCATTCATTGTGGCATTGGAGAATTCAAAGGAAACACGATGATCATTATGTCATGCCTAGTAATCTCCATCTTCTGATTACCAACAGAGTTAAGGAGTACTTTGTGAGAGTGTCCTTTCACGTAGTATTGTTGAAAAGCCTCTTGGAGGTGAAGAACATCAAATAGAATCCACCTCTCTATGGTTGCATTTGCGTTAATATGGATGAGGTAGTCAACAAATCTCTCGAGGCAACTTGTGGATGTCTTCTAAGGAATCACAATGGGGTGTGGTTTGAAGGATTCTCCGAATATATTAGAACATGTAACATCGAAGTAGCTGAAAGTTTGGGGTTTTGCAAGGAATTAAATTTGTAGTTAGTAAAGGTTTCAGAAGACTTGAAATTCAATCGACAACAAATTTGTGATAGATATAATTCATGAAGTCCCTTTCGAGAGTCACGAAGGTCGCTATGTCAAATCAATAGGATGTTAATGGGTGACATTGTGGTAAACCTCGCTCATGTTTTTAAAGAAGCTAACATAAGTGTTGATACCTTGGTCAAAAGGAGCTTCTGTCATGATCCTAGACCACTAGTGTATGATGAATATCCAAAAAAAAATTATATAGTCTATTTGTTAGTGATTTGTCGGAGAATTCTACCCAACGTAATTTTTTCTTGTAATTTTTTTTAGTTTTGGGTTTGGGTCCTCCCTTTAATTAAAAAAAAGTAATCACTTGTAGTTGTATATACAAAACAAAAAATATTTTGATAAATTTTTTAGTAAAAATAAAGTTTAAAGATAGTGCACTATTTGTTGTAAAATAATTTTACATCTACAATCAATCAAACTCTTATATTTACCATGTCATTTTAGTTTTTAAAATAAAATAAAAATTTATTATAATACATATCTTTTATTAATTAACAGTTAAAAATATTTTATATATTAGTACGTTTCTTTTGTTCTCATAAAAATACTCTAATCCTTTATACAACATAATTTAGTTTTGGTCAAAACATATTTCCTTTTAAAGACTTCATAAAAATAATTTTCGCTTTTTTGAATATAAGTAAAAATAATTAATAAAAGCGTCAGTCTAATTAATCAAAACGATAGGTTAAAAATAACTTGCGTACACGAGCAAATTAGACGACGTCGTGTTGCATTCCTCTCCACTTGCGTCATTTACATTTATAACCCTGAACTTATCAAGTTTCAACAATTCGCTAAGTGAATCTGATTGAATATTATTACAAAAGACAGGGGTGATTTAGTAATTAACCATCCAATAAATCCACACGGACCCTCTTTGTGAGCCAAAAAAAGGGCGTAAGGATCAGAGGAGTTACCGTGATCCATTTTTGTTATCTCTCCAGAGTTTTCCATCTTTCGTTCTCTCTAGAATTTTCCATCGTTTCATTTTCGTCGCAAATTAGGGTTTTTGCAAATCTCTTTGAAAAATCGAATCCCAAAGGTTCAGCCATGGTTTCCGATTCAATCTCCGCCGCTCCGATTCCGTCCGCCGCAAACACTAAGAACCCTGGCAAGAAGAAGAGGGTATGGTTTTCATTCTAATTCAGTTTTTTTTTTTTTTCAATTTTCGTTGTGATATGCATTTTTTTTGCAATCGAAACTCAGTGGTTGTGGTGTTTGAATTTCAGACTAACAGGTCTGCGAAATTGAAGCAGTATAAGATTGATGCGCGTCGCGAACAATGGTTATCTCAAGGTATGTATGTGTGTGTGATGTGAAGATTGATGCTTGTGTTAATCTATTGCTGTGATGATTTTGTTTTATTGGTTACGGTTTTTTGTTAGGTGCTGCGAAGAATAAGGGGTGTAAGGATGGAGTGGAGGATGATATCCATCTGCCGTTGTCGCCTGTGGGTAGACGGGGAAAACAGGAATTGGAGAAAGTGGAGACGAGGCGGAGAGGTGAGGAGGATGTGATCCATCACGAGAGTGATTCGGAATCGCCGTCGAACAGTCCTATCAGTCCAAATTGTAGTGTCTTATGCGGTGGTACTGATTCTGGGACGAATTTCACGGGTAGTAGCAGCGGTGGGAGCAGCAGTAGTAGTTCTAGCAGTGGTGGGTGTTTCTCTGGGAATGTTACGGAAGAGGAGGAAGAGGATAATAATGATGAAGAGGTAGAAGAAGATGATGGATGCTTGGATGATTGGGAGGCTGTGGCAGATGCTTTAGCCGCTGATGACAAGCACGAAACGTCTTCACATGATGAACCTGTTGTGGAAACGGATTTATCTCGTGAATTGACTCATGGTTCAAGTTTAGGATATCCAAATTCCAAACCAGGTAGTGCTGGGATGGTTGCTTGGGGATCTGCCAATGGTAGAGCTTGGAGGGTGGATGATGCTCTTCGTCCCCAGACATTGCCCAATCTTTCAAAACAGCATAGTATGCCAAATCCAGACCGGCGTTTTGGAGGAGGGATTCCCTGGTCTCGCACTTCTGTGCCATCCCCTTGTCCAATTTGTTGTGAGGATCTCGATCTAACGGACACAAGTTTTCTTCCGTGCAATTGTGGTTTTCGGCTTTGTCTCTTTTGCCACAAGAGGATTCTTGAGCAGGATGCTCGATGTCCCGGGTGCAGGAAGCAATATGAGTGTGAACCTATTGAGACTGAGGCAAGTGTGCATGGAGGTAGCCTTACTCTTCGGTTGGCTCGATCTGTTAGCATGATCGAAAGGTCTTGAGAGATTCTCTGTTTTCATGAGTTGTGTATGTCGTTGTCTCTCCTTTTTGCATTATTCGTATGTTTGTACTTTTTTAGGTTGAAATTTCTAATTTTCATAGGTCTAGTTGGTTTAGGTCATGAGATTTTTTTTAGCACTGCCGAACTCAAGTTGTTTCCCATTTCATCTTATGGTGCATGTGTTAATGTAGAATGCTCATGTTGGTATGTGAATACATAAGGTGGTATAGAAATTCAATACATTAAAAATAATGGTTACATAATGCCGGAACATATTTCGTTTAGGCTTCTACTTCTCTTTTTGTGTATAGCTTTTGTACCCCAAATTCTACAACTATGCAATGTTGTTGTTTGACTGAACATGCTCGTAATTATATCTGTTTTGCAATTTATTATGATTATTTTCCTCTCTTAACTGTTACTGACAAGTATATGCTTATGATCATTAGTCTGATTTCATGTATTTTTAGCGTCTCAAATGTTTTTTGGTTTTACTGTCTATGAAGCAAGAACGAGTCAGGGAAGTATTGTTGGTCAAGTTGTGTATCATTCTTATATAATCAGTTTCTATTACATCTAAGAATTGTCTTGGCAGTGTTAGCAAAGCTCTTAAGGTTTAATGTACGGACTGGAACTTAATATGCCTCAAAACTATCATTCAACAAACTGGCTTGTGGGTTGTTTTTGAACATCAAGGGCGGTACAAAAATACTATGTTAGTGTTTTGTTTTTCTCTATTCTTGCTTTAAATTGACATAGTTTCTGCAATGAAAAATTGGTAGTGATTTCTTTTTTCTACTGTCAGCTAACATTGTAAATATATGTTGTTTAAATTATACTCGTGACATTTGAATATTGTTTTTGTTTCCTTATGATACCCTTCTAGGAACCAATATACTTTTGTAAGTATAAATTTGAAGACTGGTCAATAGGGTTTTCAAGTTTTTCAAGGTATGAGAGTATCTTTTTGGTGTTGCCGTATATGTTTCATAAAAATATGATTTAGTTTTTGTGAATGAATAATTTATCCTTCCTGTTTCCTGGGGTTATGTTTCACTTATATAAACCACCATCAGATTCTAGAAATATCACATGTTTCCCAAACATATTTGTGAATTGTTTCTGGAATTTCTTGACTGGTATTAGGATTCTGGATATTCCCTGTTACATAATTCTCTACTAAGGTGGTTCCTGGTTAAGAAGATTGGTTGCTGGAAGGTGATTGCACTTTAGAATGAAAGTCATATTTACTTGTTTGCAGATCTTGTATCCCAATCATTCATCTCATCATAGTGTGTTTACCATAAATTATGTAGTTTTCACATCTTTGTGTGTCTCTTCTGCTGTTACTGCTTTGGTGTTTTTGATCACATTAGGTGGAACCTGAGCGAGGGTTAGATGAGAGGGGTAGATCAATTGGTTGTTAAGGTTAGAGTTAAAGGAGTTGGTGGTCATGGATTTAATCCCTGACAAAGGAGAAAAAAGTAATACAACTAGCTACTAACAATTTGCCATTAAAAAAACATTATCTGGAACCTTTTACTCATCTAAAATTAATATTTTCCCCCAACTTAGTAAGTGCAAAACATATTAGCTAATTGTGTTTCTTTGTAATGTAGAAATGGTAAGTCACAGGTATACCATTCCTTACTTAGGTGTCTCTACTAGTGGTAGGTCTGTCATTTAAATTAATCTGTTTGACGATGTTTAAAACAAGCCGAGGAGTGGGAATCCCTTGGAAACTAAGGTTAATATAGTGGGAATCCCTTGGAAACTAAGGTTAATATAGTGGGAATCCCTTGGAAACTAAGGTCAATAAAGTCAAGTAGAATGTCATTGATGTGTTCAATTAATGTGATAAGTAACAGCAGTTATTGAAATGTTGATTTGCAAATAGATGGGATATTTCAGAGTGGAAAGGTACACAAGAAAGCTAACTTCTAGGCAGTAAGTATAATTGGAATTATTCTCAGGTGAATTAGGGAAAAAATGAAATGTTTTAACACCACATTTTTGGGCTTGAATTTTGGAAGTCTGAAGTCATGGTTTGGGTATTCTAAATGCAAAGCCAAACCTGTATCAATACTAGTTTGTACATTTTCTTTAATTACACTATCATTTAGGCATTTGTAGTTTAGTAATTCCAACGTGCCATCTTTAAAACTGCTTTTGTTTTCTCGTTTGAGCGATGCTGCCACACTTGAAATATGAGTAGATCATCTTACGAGAAGGCAAAGTGTGATCTCTTATCAACCTCTTGAGTCTTGAGAGAGAGAGAACACATGATAATTTTAGATTCACAGTTAATCTTATGAGAAGGTAAAGTGTGATCTCTTACCGATCACTCGAGAGAGAAACACATGATAATTTTAGATTCAGACTTAATTTGAATGGTGAGAAATTGCATTTTTCCCTTCTCATGTGTATAAACACTCTTTACGGTCCAACAACAGTCGTTGTTTTCCATGCTATTATCACACATTAATATTAATATTTGTCTCAATTCTAACTGTTTGTGATAAAGATATACCGTCCCATAACATGTTAGTTGTGGCTGAGAGGCTATCCAGATTTGGAGTTTTTAATCATTTATTGAATGTGAATTTTATTCTAAAATTTATCAAGTCTTCTTTACGTGATCTATTTAAATATAGACAACTTTTTTACATAATCAAAAATCACTTTTTTGCTACGGTAAAATTAAATACATACATAGTTGGTTGTCTTGCCCTTTGAGTTTTAAAAGGAAAAGGAAAAGGAAAAGAAAGCGACATTGTAGTTATCACAATACCTATCGTAGGAAATGAGATATTTGTGTTGATTTAATTGAAATCAAGATCCAATTATATGATTCCATATCACTTTCTTGGATTGGTTGAGATTGGGATCTAATAAAATCTTGTGAAATGCTAACTTGACACCAAATAATAATTCTACACCGTATAATACTACAATTTTATATATTTTTTAAAATATTTTAATTGTACCTCAAAACATGTGTTTGTACATAATTTAATAATACTACTCACATAATGATAAGGTATAAACATTCACTGTCATTATATCATTGGTCAATAACCTAAATGGAAATCACAAAAATTAATTATCACTTAACCACCATTTAGAGGACAAATCACTTCACTTCCACTTTACCCGAAAATTTTCTTTGCAAGTGCATTTACAAAGTCACTTATCGGCAGGTTTTGCAGGTGCACTTACGAAGAAACTATTTTTTTGCATATTTAAAGGTTGTTTTGCAAGTACACTTTGAAATCAACATGAGTGTCTTCGTATGTGTGCTTGTGAAATTTATTTTGTGTGTCATTTTTATTTAAAATTACATCAATTCTACTATTTTACAATCGGACGAATATTTTACGATCTGATCAAAAATATAAAACGAACGTAACATTACGGTCAAAATAGATGTTCATAAATAACAATATGCATTAGTTGTTAAGAAAGTAAATACAGTTAAAATATTACAGCAACAAAGAAATAAAACATAACACAAGCTACTGTGTATGTTTAATCCTAAATCCCCCGCATCCTCCTCTGTCTACGGTACTCTAATGCACCTGATGTCTCACTGACCATCCTCTCAACTATGACAACCGCCTCAGGACTGTCTGTCTCGATAATCTCTGCATCCAACGCCTCCTGCACAAGTAGGCAGATTCGTTGACAATTTGACAGTAAATCAATGACATGCTCGTTCTCCAAGAGCTCCTCATGAGATGGCCTAGGTGGACTTCTATGACCATTTGATGTCACGAGAGGGTGTGACACATTAAAGAACCATGTCACGTAACCTTTTACACAATGCCAACTTTAGGATGCCAGCATCATTCGATTCTTATGTGGCACCAAATAATTCTCTTAATCCTGGAAGACGCTATTGAGATCCCGCCGTACCATGGTGTTAGGAGTAGTCTGAAAAGGAGATCTAGGTATCTTTTGCACATAGCCAAATCGGCGGATACACTGCTCTGGAAGATACCAGGCCATAATATTCGATCCACATGCCAACCATCTCGAGTATAAAGAGATGGGAGCGAATTCTACAACCTCCATGTAATCCTCAAATGGCGTCCAATTGATGTCATCATGGTTGGTGCGATAAAGATACACTTGGTACCACGCCATTTTATGGTCTCTTTTATGGAGAATATACTTGGTCGCTCTTGGCATGTTGTTAGTATAATCCTTATCTAGCTCAAAATCATAGATGCGGCGTAAATGAGATATTATCCAGCTCTGCAAAAATAGTAACATAATATGTAAGTACAAATTAATCAAAATAAATTAAAGTTAATAGTTAAAAAAGGTACCGTGAGGAGTGTGCATGAGCCAGTGAGCGCCCTCGACCTCCATTTTGAAGCTTCCTTCAGCTTCTAGTAGTGGTATACTAAAACATCGGCTCCCTAGTTCCACTCACGAATTATAGTAAGGTCCATAAAATATAGCAGGTAGGTCACATCGGTATAGGTCCTCACTTTTGTCTATAAATACGGACGTGTCGATCATGAACATCAAGTAACATCGTAGAACACAGTCTCGGTGATACTGAACAAAAATATCGTCCTCTTCTTCTTGGGCACTTGATGCTGCCACTAGGTGCTCCTCATACAAACCCTTCAAATGGGAGAACCTTATATGCGTCTCATTAATGGTTTTGCAGTCATCAAATGTCATATTTGGATTAGCTATCACATACTCAATCATTCCCTCAGTCGCCTCAGTTCTTGTTATCTTGTGATGATTAAGTAACCTATCTGTCATAGGTAGGTGGAGTAAGTAGACAACATAATCAAGGGTTATGGTCATCTCTCCAATAGGAAAGTGAAAAGATGACATCTCTTTGTGCTACCTCTCTGCAAAATTCCCTGCATAATCTGGAAAGATCGGATCCAATCACAACATCTTGGAACCACTGAGTCCTTGGCATGAACAACTCAAAAAAAAATTGAGAGTAATTCACATGATTTATATGCAATCGTTCCTAAAACAAAATTAATCAAGAACGACCAACAAAGGTTTAAACTTCACCATTACATAAGTGGGCCACGCCCATAACAAACATAACAAAAGCAACAAGACGTAATCACTCCACAGGCTGACCATCTCCAGGGGTCGGATGAGTCCCGTCCATAATCATTTCATCGAAGAAGTTGGGCCTTTTTATCTCACTGTCTTCAACGTAAAAATGGACTCTCATCCCTTCAGTCACCAGCTCCACACCTGGGTTAAGGGCCCGCATCTGGGCCACAATATTTTCAAAACTCCCCATCGAAGTAGCCTCAACGTCATCATAAACCAGTCGCACGCGCTCGACCAGATTTGCCCGGGTCCTCAACCCCGCTAAGTCTTCAGGCTCCCCCTCGGTTGGGGCATAGTCAGCCTTAAGCTGAGAAACTTCATCGGCCAACTGTTGCTTATCTTTTTTATCTGCATCACGTTCCTCGATAGCCTACTTGAGCTCAGAGGATAACTTTTCTCGAGCGTCTTCTCGGGTCTTGGCAAGTTCTTTTGCTTCCTTCAATTTGGCCCTGAGTTCCCGAAGCTCAACCTCGGGAGATTGACCAAGATCGGAATAAGCGGCCTCAATTTCAAAAATGTGCACCACACGCCTGCATATTTAGCAAGAGCTGCCCTTTTTGACGGTCGATCCATTTCCTCCAGCAAAAGAGATTCAGCCTGAGGCAGAACGAAGTTCCTGTTCTCGAAATAAGCACGGTCGTGCCATCAAGGAGAAAGATCAAATTTCCCTTTACCTTTTTCTCCGGTCAGATCCACGAGCCCTTCAACTCACACCCTCTTGTTCTTTGAGGGAGTCGCGTGAGGAGGAGCCACCAAGCTCTAGACGACTTCCCCGGACTAGTCTTAGAGGAGCCACCAATTTCATTTGGCGACCCTATCCCCTTTGCCTTCTTTTTCTGCAAAAGATTCTGAGCTTTGCGCTCCTGCACGAGATTCATCCTAGCTGCAAAAAGAAAATACAAACATTAAGATCAAATAAATTTCAAAGAACTCATCGATAGCATAGAAGAAAAAAGATGCAAGGTTAATTAAAATAATAAAACATCTATCCAAGTAAGCCTTAGGATCTCCATTAAGAAGAAGATCTGTCACATTGATAAGTGGGGGATCATAAACATAACCCCCGTCTTCTCCCACG
Organism: Vicia sativa; assembly: GCA_021764765.1. Lineage (NCBI taxonomy): Eukaryota > Viridiplantae > Streptophyta > Magnoliopsida > Fabales > Fabaceae > Vicia > Vicia sativa. The sequence continues at coordinate 201,598,499 of CM038796.1, forward strand.
AGCGGCTTTCTCCCTCGTCCCATCCGCTGGGTACGAGCAAGCCCCTCGATATATGATATCAGCACTCCAAGGCCAACGATGTCCTCAGAATCCAGTTCTTCCTTTGCCTACACATACTGATCAGCATTTCGCTCGAAATGTTCATTTCTCCAGTGAAAGTTAAACTTAGATATGAGCTGGTGCACGTGCTTCCCTCGATCGTTCATCTTCGGGGAACCATCCTCCTGGACAACATGTGTGCTCGTGAACACGTTGAAGAGAGCCCGTTCCAAGATCGGTCGGACCAACATAAACTTCTCCTTGAAGAATCGAACAGACTCTTGATAAGGTTTGAAAAGTTTCTCATTCTATTGTTGAAACGACACCCAGCTCTATCAGACTACCCATCCGTCTTGTTCGACCCCCTCTGAAGGCAGAATATATGAAACAACAGGGGAGGGTAACACCTATCTCCAAGTGTTCGCACAAGATCTCAAACTCCTTGATAAAGGCAATCGCATTCGGGTGTAGTTGTGATGGAGCCAAACGGAGGTGATCAAACACTGCCACCTGCAAGTCAGTAAAGGGTAGACGAAACCCCAATTCCCTGAACCAAATGTCGAACACTGGGATTTGGTCTCCTTCATATATTGAGCACACCCAATGCTCGGCTACAAGGATATATACAGCCCAGACCTCTCGTTTCTCCTCCTCATTCACATCTTCCCCGTCAGTATCATACCGATCAACGGGGAAGAAAATCTCGTTCATACGTTTAGTAATGCACGATCCTCTCAAACGAATGTTCGAAGCCACCCAGGTAGTGGGATCCTGGTCACCGGTTGGAACAACTATCTCAGGATGACCCTCGACGGGATGGGATTCCACCCTTCCACTACTCATCAAGTGAAAGGGCTCGGACGAACGAGGATCCACTTCCTCGATCGATAGCCTTCTCTCAAAATGGATTATCATCTAGAATGGGATCCCTCAACCCGAGGAAGAGAAAACACAAATAAACTCCGATGTAATCAAACGTAGGGGAACAGCGGAGCAACCGATCACCGCCACTCCAAAAACCCCAAAACTAAAACCCTTACCACATGCATTCCATGTACAGACAGGGATTTCAAACCTAATCCATTGAAATTGAATGAAAGATTCGAAAACATACCGTTTAAAGAGTGATCAGAGCGTCAATGATGAAGAATCAAGTACTGATGCGGCAGCGTGAAGCGGAAGAAACTCTGAAAGACGCAAGTCAGGTTCCTCGGATTGATGAACGATAAAGTCGAGCATACGCGAACGATTTCAGACGAAATAAAGTCCACAAATGAGGAGTCTTCGTCCTTTTATAGACCTACGCCCCGCGCGTGGGATTGCACGTGCCTAAGAAACCTAGGGATTTCATCATTGCACCCTAGTCCTTAGGCCTACAAAGACATTACCGCACACGGCTCGAGGCCACGTAAGCAAAAATCCTTCCAAATTCTCACAACTTTTCATCTCCTCGACAATAATCGTCGGGTAAAACGTCCTTGGCCGCACAGTTCAAGTCGCCACTGTGACACCCCAATATTTCGATTATTAAATAATTAGAATTTTTAATTATTAATTTAATTAGAAATTCAATTATTGGTATTTTTGGATTATTGGAATTATTTAATTAAAATAAAAGTGGGATTGTTGGTGGTGTGAAGTGTAAAGTGGGGGTGTGAGGAGTAAAAGGCTCTACTCACACTATTTATTTTATTATATTATTTTAGAGTAATAAGAACAAAAGGAAAGAAAAATAGAAGAATTAAGATTTCATTCTACGTGAAAGTGAGAAGAGCAGAAAGAAGGAGGAAAAGCCAAAAGTGTCAGAATTCGACGAATCCTTAAGGTAAGGGGTGATTTTCTCTGATTGTTATGCCTTATGAGTTTTGAAATCAATAGGATTGAATAAAATGTTAGAAATTCCGATTTAGGATTAGGTCGTGTCGTAACGATGTTGTCTGCCGTAAAAACCCCAATTGGAATACATAGTGATTGTTATTATGTGTATAATGATGTTGTGGATTGATTATGAAGTGCAATTCTACTGTTAATTGTATGTAAGAATGCATAATTTTTACTGCATATGTCGTGCTTTGAATGTTGGAAAAAGATTGGGTTGATTGGAATTGCAAACAGTGGAAATTCTGGTTTTTGGGTAAAAATACGTAGCATGAGTCAACACATAAGGTTATGGATCGATACAAGTTAGTATGTGTTTAAAAATCAGGGGCGTGGAAAAGGCTTGCATCGATACATAAGCCCTTGCATCGACTCATGAGGCATTTTTGGGAGACTTGGATCGACACATACGAGTTATGTATCGACACAAGTCAGCTTCGTATCGATACAAGAGGGTATGTATCGACTCATACTAAAGAAACTTAGAAAAACAAAAAATTGAGTTGCGTATGAGTCGACTCATATGTTACTTGAGTCGACACAAGCTATGTATGGGTCAACACATGAGTGTTTGGATCAACTCATACTGTTTAAAAACAGAAAATAACTTTTGGAAAATTGTTTTTGTCGTATCTTTGCGACCGTAACTCCGATTAAGTTGAAGTTTGAACCGTTGAAAAGCTGGAAGAATGAGTTATCTTATAAAGGCATTTTAAAAACCTAGTAAGTGAATCTTGTTGGATTAATATGACCTTCCGTATGAGGAATTCGTTGTTGTCGTGGTTGTTCGTTGTTGATGTTGTATATTCATGATAATTGATGATATCGTGTTTCGTATTTGATGTGCATGTTTATGATGTCTGATGTGGTCATAACCTGTGTTGAATGTTGCATGCTTTATGATTGAAACAACCGGCTGAACATCATCCGATAACTATATCAATGAAGTCGCCATCGAACGTTTTTTATCTCGCAAAAGGAGAAAGGTGAACGCATCGCGAAAACCTAAAAGGGATAAGGCACGGTCTTGCGACCGAGAGATAGGGTAAGGGAATCTATTACGCGAAGGGAAGGTATTAGCACCCTACACGTCCGTAGTACTCTACGGTATCCACTTCTACTTTCTGTCTAATGGGTGTGTTTAAATCTATTTACTGCTTAATTGTTATAACTGTATGCTAAAAGATAATGCATGTGGAAGAAAGGAAAATAAAGAAAACACGGGGAAAAGAAGGAAGTATTTACAAAGTTTGCTCGATCGAGCCCCGTGACAAGATGCCTACGTATTCCCGCGTGCAATGGGAAAGTCAGAGCGCCGTAGTTCGGCTCACATGTTTTGACGGGTTATGTGTTTTTTAATTATGAAAATAATTTAAACACAAAAGAAAACCCGTAGGCAAAAAGTTTGCATTTGGTTGGTTGTTTTTACCTTTGAAAAGGAGTTTGAACCATTATTAAGTGTTTTAATTTGCAAAAAGAAAAAGAAAAAAAACAATTTTTAGTTTTATTAAATGCATGGATGCAAAAGAAACTGGAAAACAAACAAGGGAAACTATCTAATGCTATCCCTAATGTCATCATGCATGGATTACATCCTAAGGTCTAACTCGAATCGCTACCTAAGATAGAGTCGAGAGAATCCTAAAGGAACATGCAAAGGTTTACCACCTAAATCTATGTCTATCCCGAATCACCAGCTAGAATGGAGTCGAAGATGACAAACAGGAGGGAAAATGTTTACAACCTAAGTCTATGTCCATCTTGAATCACTAACTAAAGTAGAGTCGAAGGCGACAAAGGGATAAACAAACAAGTGCTTTGGCGAAGCACACAAACAATGCAATGCGAAAACAAATGGCACACAAGCGCGGGAAAGGAGGAAGTCCCATAGCCTCGTGATGCGAGCATACCGTGAGTCAACCAGAGCCGACACATCCAATTCTGTTGAAGAGCAAATGATGCGAGTTACGCAATAAATGCGAACCCCGGAAAGTGGAGAGTCGAATAGGAACTCTTGCCACTTTTATTATTGACTCGATAAAGGAAGCAACACGATTCGCGTGTCTTTGGTGACACTGACTAGAACTGTGCGGGGTTCGTTGTCGACCCGCTTGCCCATATATCAATGACTCGATGACATGAAATATAAAAGCGGGACTTCGCAGTGGTACCACGTGTGTCCTAACCACTCGACCTATGCAAGCACAAATGTAAACACTTCATCGAGAATTACCTCCCTATGGATGGAGTATTTAAAACAAACCAACCACAATTAGCAAATGAATTGCCCTAAACGGGTCTTTAAATAAACCGAGGGTTCCCGAACATGCTCCAACCACGGAAGCCCCTTCATACATCTCTATTCCTACTTCTCATGGCAAGGAAAGCGGAAATCCTACTTCTCATGCTCTAGAAAAGCGGTAAAGAAATGCGGTAAATAAAGTAAAATAAATACCGCGGATATTAAATCCGAAGAGCACGGTCGTAGAAATACTCGGAAAACTTGAGTAAACTTCCATCAACAAAGCAATGATAAGAAACATTTCGATCAATATAATCCACAAGGTGATATCGTGCAACACATGCGTAGCAAGCAAGTCCTCATAACAATCAAAACACACGCACAAAGGTACATATCCGGACAAAAAACGAATCGTGTTTCTCGAAAATATGAGAAAACACAAAGCAAAATGCGTTTAAAACGCAAACAGAACCACAAGAGAAATGGTAACCACAAGAGAAGTGGTAGGTTAGTGTACCAAGATTAGGTACCTAACCAAAATATCATCAATGTACCTTGCACAAGTCAACAAACATGTCAAAAATAACAAGGAAGCGGAAATATAATTGCATATTCACATCACATGTCAAAATATGATTCAAAGGTGAAGAAGTGGAATGTAAATGTATAGCAACATAAGAATGGAAAACCGGGCAGCAACACACACATAATGCAAAACAACTCATGAACAATATCAAATCGAGCTAAGTCCATTACAATAGTTCTCAAATGCAATTATATTAGTTCTACCATGAGATGCTAATTATATGACTCAATTAAGGGTTCTAAACCAAAGCGCCAACTATCTAAACATGCCAACATATTAGTCAAGAGATTAGTTGAGGGTTAGAACAATTATTAGACATTATATACAAAGAAAATCAACACCACAAGTGTATGTGCGTAGTGTACAAAAGGTTCACTCCACACCTTTCGAGTCCAAAAATCACCATTAAGGATAAATATGAAGAGTGAACCAAAACACAAGGCACAAGCTAATGAAAACAATCAAAATAATTTATCAAAATATCGGAGCTATGCACACGCCAGACGGTCTCAAAAATACAAACGGTTCGATCAAATCTCGCTCAAAAATACAATTTTCGCACAAAAGTCAGCAGCCCCGAATTGACCAAACATGTCCAAATCCGAAACCGTTCGCGTGGAGAGCTTCAGATGGCTCGAGAAACATGATTTACATTAAGAAAAGTCGAAAAAACTCATTACGGATCAAAAGTTAGAGCCAAAACAAATATTATGTCCAACTTTATCAAGTGTCATGTTATTTTCCACCAAACTCAAATAAACTTGTTTCCAATGTGTTTTTGTGATATTTAGATGAATAAAAATGCAAGTGTATGTGATATCATGTGCAAGTGATACATACTCAATGCAAATACTACCTAAATGCTATGCAAACATGTAAGAATGTTGAGAGGAATTAGATGTGCAAAGTGGTAAAGTGTTGTGAAAAGTGAAGTTTCAACATATTTTCATGTCATCAAAGTTGAACAACACCACATCAAATTAATTCAACTATCCTACATGCAAATGCATGGATATGCCAAGATGCAATTTATGTCACAATGTATGAAAATTCAAGTGTGTGTATATGAGTTGTGTGCAATGTATAGGTGTAATGCAAGTGTACCTACCTAAAAACTATGTGTTAGTTCTTACATTTCAACATAATTTTAATGCACAAAATAAGTCTCAAATTAATGATTCAATGCATGTCAAAGAATTTACATATTACTTGATGCATGATCATATAATTAGTGATGCAAAATGCTCACACCAAGTACTTAAATACAATGCAAAGTCACAACACAAGTGTAGGTGTGTGTAGTGTGTAGAAAGTTTGACACCGACACCTTTAAGGCTCCAAAAACGGATCATGATCAACGAATTCGACAAAACAAATGCTATAATCGGAATCCACACGGAATTTGCAAGGAATCTCAATATTCAATTTCAAGAAATTCAACAATTGAAAAATCGAATGAAATAAGCACTTAAGTAAATAAGCACTTACTTGTACTTGAAGCTTTGAGTTGAAATTGATGAGGAAAATCTTGTAATTCTCCAAGAAAATACCAAATCAAAGTTGAATTGATGATAATAAGAGTGGAGAATCTTGAATCCTTGGAGAATTAATGAGAAAACTTCAACTCTTCACTCGACACCTTAAACGCCTTCAATGTTCTTGATTGATGAAAATCTTGATTTGATCCTTGAGAATTGAATGGAATAGAAGAGTATGGGGCAAAATTGAGAGAGAGAAGAAGAAAAAAAAATAAGAAAAGTTTTCCGGTGGTTTTGGAATTTGTGGTGGTTGTTGGTGGTTTTAGGTGGTTGTTGGTGGTTTGGGGTGGTTGTGCAACTTTGAGTTGAGAGAGAATTGAGAGAAAAGTGAGAGCTCTTGGGTCAAATTTAACAAATGATTCCCTCTACCAATTTTGTGAGTGGTAAAATATATTTATAATATGAAAAATGGGCTTTGAGTGTCTTGGATCCACAATTAAGTCCTAATCGCGATTATCAAAATGATTTTCGTACATAATCTAAAACAGCCTAATCCGTGCGGAATTTGAAGTCGGAATGTAACGAAAATGTCCAGAACGTGATTTTGCTTCGTGAATCAAAATTTCGACGCGATCGGATGAACGGTCAAGGTGATACGAATTTTTGAAGTTTCAAAGATGGGCGTCCGACGCATGCATTCTCAATGCACTCTTCGGAGAAAATGCCTCAACGAGGATCTTCTGATCAAAATTTGCAAGTGAGTGTTTCGAGGTAACCGGCTAACAAAATTTGTGAACTCTTGGCACTGGTCCCATCTTGTTTCGATAAAAAACAAAGCGAGATATGATTTTGAAGTTCGTGCTGGATGAAAATTGCTCGGTCCAGCTCAACATTGTGTCCGAAGAATAAAAACCTGGTCTTAAACAGTGAGGAATCAGCTCCCGAGTTGTAAATGAAAGTTGTAGAAGGATTTGATACGGAATTTTAGAAATTGGTTCCGCTTCGAGTTTCAGCTAAAAGATATGAACTTTTAGTGGGCAGAACACGGTTCAGCACTAAAATTCATTTAATCCTCTTGAGAAATTGAATTTTTCGGGATCTTCCTCACATAATTTGCTTCCAACTTTCAAACAAAAATTGTAGATAAAATGAGAGGGACATGCCACCAAAATTCATGAGAAAATACTTGACACTGTGAGATACACTCTCTCAAGTGCTCAAACACACCGAAACCCAAAATTCACTTTATTGAGAAATAAGCGAATGAATTCATTTTCTTGACGAAATGACCTCCAACCCGAATAGATAAACCGGAGGAAATATTGATATGATTCCAAAGATTGTGGAACCAAGCCAAAATAGCTTCCGACCAAAAATCTTGCAAATAGCCGCATTTAACCGAGAAACATTGATTTTGGCTCAAAATGATCTCGAGATAGTCAAACACGCCCGTTTCTTTCAGACTTGGAATGTTTTGAACCACGTAACCCCATGATCAATGATATGCATGCACCTACATGTATGTTTATGCAATTGAATTATGTTTAAATACGAAAAGAAGAGGCGAATTTTGGGGTACAATAATGCCCTATTCAATCTTCTTCAACCGGAGGGTGAGATTGGCGCAAGCCTTCGAACCAAGCAGTGAAGATGATTGAATACTTAAATGAACCAGAAAATTCGCTCCGAATGCGTGGAGAATTATTATATTTTTGATTTTCTGTTTGAACATATACACGGAGAGATATAAGGGAGGCACACTTATACCGATTTAACTCGGGCATTTCGCTCACGAACACTTGTATTTAAAGCGACCCACGAGATGATGAAGAGAGGACACCCATGAAAGAGCGACTCGGTGAGGATGAGAAATAAAGGGACAAGTTCCACAAAAGAACTCGGGCATCCGCTCACGAGAACATTTATATGGAACAAACCATCAAGAATGATACGAGAGATACAAAGAGGGAAATCTTATACACGCGAACTCGGGCATTCCGCTCACGAACACACTTGCATCAAGTAACCCATCTAGGATGATACAACGACACCCATGAAAGAGCGACTTCATCGAAATGAGAATAACCAATGATCTTCGCACGAAGAGCTTGTTAACTTCAGGACCAATGGTGAAGAGGACACCGACACGGACTCTGGGAGAAGACGTCAGGCAACGACGAACTTCAAACATAGATCCTCGGCACGAAGAGCTTGTTAACTTCGCGGATCTAGGCTCAAGAGAACTCAACAAGGAAGAAGAACATCACTCCAAACATAGACCTCGGTACAAGAGCTTGTTAACCTCGCAGATCTAAGTAAATAGAACCCAACAAAGAGGAAGAACAAAGCTCCGAGCATAGACCCTCGGCACGAAGAGCTAGTTAACTTCGCGGATCTAGGCTCAAGAGAACTCAACAAGGAAGGAGAAACGACGCTGATAGACGAATCCCAAACATAGATCCCAGACGAAGAGCTTGTTAACTTCATGACCTAAACAAGTGAGAACTCCACATGGAGGTAAACACCACTCCAAACATAAACCTTCACGAAGAGCTAGTTAACCGCAGTTTACATAAATGAGAACACACCACGGTGAACTCAACAAGTAAGGAGAAACGATCACTTGATTAGACGAACTCCAAACATAGATCCTGCACGAAGAGCTTGTTAACTTCGAGCACTAAACAATGAGAACTCAATAAGGAGGAAGAACATCACTCCACATAGACCTTCGGCACGAAGAGCTTGTTAACTTCGCAGATCTAAGAAAATGAGAACTCAATAAGGAGGAAGAACATCACTCCAAATATAGACCCTCGGCACGAAGAGCCAGTTAACTTCGCAGGTCTAAGAAAATGAGGACACCTAAACACGGTGAACTCCACGGTGGAAGAAGAACATCCGCTCAAAGATGAACTTATGGGATAAGAAACATCAGATAAAGACGAACTTACAAGGGAAAGAGACTGATGAGAGGACTCTAACAATGATTGCCACCATGCTGGCTTTTAAAAGGTGCATGCAACGACAAGAACTATAATATCCCTTAGGCCAAAGGCGGGGTATAGTTCTTCAAGAGGCAATTATATGAATTACCAAACACCAAGTATGGATACTCAAATACTTGAAAAGTAAGAAAGGTTGAATACCGACTCTTACTCACACTCTAACAAGCAATACAAACATGGGTAACATAACCAAAGACTTGCATAAGCAAGGAAAGTCTACGACTTATCGGGAAAAGATGACATAACTTGACTCGATCGAGGTAAAAAGGTCATGAAGACTCCACCGAGAAAGAATGAGTTCCATAAGACACTCAATTTGAAGTGACGATTGGGAAGCGAAAGCTGAGAAAACATCTTGAGGGTAAACCACATAGATTGTTTATTTCTTCCGATATACATAATTGGAAAACACTTAACATGCATGTTTGAGCTTTTATGGCGTAATGCTCCCAATCATGGAATGCTACGCTTAAGGTAGATGCAATGTAATGAATGCATGCTTAAATGATTAAATGAGAAGTAACAATATCTATGATCGATCAATGGAAGCCATTAACATCCAAGAGAGGTACCACGGGGAGTGGGTTTTAGAGAACACTTGCAAAAATAAATTGCAATTCCAATATGGGAAGCGTTCCTCACTTGGGAGAATCGAATTAGACTTCAACCAAATCTTGACTTCTTGGGAGAGAGTTACTTTTCACCGAGGATAAAAAACTTCTCAGAATTCTCCCACTATCACCGAATTTGAAGACTTCATGGAGAGTTCAAAGAAACTTCGTTGGGAACACAACTTCATGGGAAATTCGCAAACATATACGAGTAACCATTAACATCTTGAATAAATCAAATAGAATTAGACGTTGGAAATCAATCCTCTTATGGAAATATGAAGCCTTCAAACCAAGGGTCCACCGGGAGAACATAACAACTTTTGTCTCCAAGAAATAAGGACCTTAATAGCAAGACCACTGGGAGACTTGATCGAGGAATGCACATCTGTAAAGATACGAACAAATCAATGATTAATCTTCACTGGGAAGAGAAATCGATTCAGATAGAAAGCTCCATTGGGGAATACATTCAGATATCCAACTCACTGAATACAAATATTTTGTCCCAACATGGTGATCCGAGAACAAAACTTTGAAGATACTCGTAATAACTTCATATGGAGGAATGCGACTTACACCGGGAATATAATCAATCGAAGCAAGCAATTTACACAGGGATTTTGATGTGGCAAAGCAATCGCTCATGGAGAATACAATAACAATTCATCATCAAGCATACTCATTGGGGTATCAACCCTAAGTCAACTGTTCAAACACCATCTTCACGAGAATAAAGGCGAACCTTCTATGGGATGATTTGAGAATTGATGGACATTCAACGGGAATTTATCCCGAATAGTATCAATGACCTCACTAGGATTTACTTGAGATCGGTACCTATAACTCAACGGGATTATGATAATGTTATATGTTGAAGTGTATCATGGGCACTAACCAACCCATCGTGCTCTTTTGCGATGAACTCGCTTGAGAATTGCCTCACCGGGATAAGCCTCAACCAACATCAAGACTCATAATGGAGTACGACAATATCGCATGTCAAAGCACATTATCGATAACAAAAATTAGTCCATCAAGACCTTCCGAAATGCATTCTGCTGAGAATTGGCTTCATAGGGGATGAAACCGGATTGAAATGTACTCTTCATTGAGGAAAAGGAACACACGATAACCCATCAATTACCCACAAGTGTGAGTCCAACAACGCTCAAGCACGGAGTGAATTACAGAGAGACAACTTGCCCTGATCTTGGATTCTAAAAGATTTTCCTTTGAATGTGATTCTGAGAGATTAAATCTTGCACAAATGCCCCAATGATTGAACTTTGAGGATATAATCCCGACTTAAATGCCTCATTAATCATCACTGAGATATTTCAATCTCGACATAACTTCAACGGATTGATCATCACTTTGAGAGATTGTCAAAATCTCGAATCGCCTTCGGTTTAATCATAACTCATTCCACAAAGCATCAACATGCTTCTCTACCCTTGTGGAAATCAAACATTTAGATAATTCTTCTCAAAAGAGTACCATCATTTGATGTTGCCCTCTGTCATGGGTTTTGATAATCCAATTCTTCTCAAAAGAGACTCCATGATTTTAAAATCAAACCTCATCGTGGTAATTGTCTTATATCCGAATAAAGCTAACACACAATCAGCTTCTCAATATGATTCGCTTACTAGAAGACATTTTAAGCAATCTACCCTTGGGAACAAATGAAAGTGATATGCAATAGCTCAATAAAACTTTCAAGCAATCAAAACTTACACAACATATTCCAAATCATCTTCAAATTGGTATTCTTATACTCAACTGAGTCAAAAGAAAGCATGCCGATTAGGAACACTCTTCAAAAATGGCTTATTCTTTAACACATTCCAAGCAAATTGTATCTCGGATAATCAAGTTTTCATCGATGCTCATTATGCAAGCTTACTTGATGTTCAAACACTTATCCATATGCAAAGAATGTTTTATTCTATGAATGATAATTATAACGCAAATCACATGCTTGTCTTGAAGTTAAAACATTTATTGAAAAGATTTCAAAACATTGAATTTTGTTCAAAGAAAGTAAAACACAATGAAGTGATACCAACTCAAAATTTTAGCAAGCCTCCTAGGAGTCGTGATACTGTGATTTCAAGATTTAGCTTTCAAATTAACCCATGCTTCAATTAGGACTTTCAAGGGTTGTAACGTGGCTCGGTTCACGCTTTAGAAAAAGGATTTTTAGGCTCAAAATATTTAGTGTCCACCCATTCTCCGTGATGTTCTCCATTCCTACGCTCAATTAACTCAATACGTAACATCCATCTTTCATGGAGTTTATAATAATTGGAGAACCAACGGTATCTTCTTTTGGACATGGTAGTCACTCACCTCTTTCATTTAGTATTTGATCACACGATCGTATTCTTTGATTTGCAATATCATATTCTTTCTTTTCTTCTTCTTTTCCTTTTTTTTATTTTCTATATTCTTTTTCTCTTCTTTTTTTTTTTTTTTGACAAGTCGTGTGAAACTAAGTCATTTGACTCTTTGTTAAGGTGTGACTACCTTATTCCTTGATGGACAATGAATACCCATTGGGTTTTGCCATCTTCTCGACCTCTTGATAGATGAAGGATAACAATTGTGGTTGATCCTTGAATGTACTCCCGATGAGATTTAAATGCTCGATCGAGTTAATTGAACACTACCCCGCCCGGTTAAAATTGAGGGTTTTTTCCGAAGAAAAGAAACTCCTACTTTAAGGCTCAAAGGGGTTAACGAGGTTTCACTCCCTTATATCTCCTGTTTGTGAATTTGAAACAATGCTGACATCATCGAAGGTTTTATTGAAAGCCATACCGCTTTGAGATTATTGATATATTGTTCATCATCCTCCCTAAGGTTTTGCTTTTATTTACAAGAGTCGAGCATCAAAAGCATTTAAAAACAAATAAGAGTGAATATGAATGGATCGATTTAAGACAAACATATTCAATGCATTATGATCAATATTCAAGAATGAACAAGTTTTGCATACAATTAAGTAATGAACATACAAGAAAATTACAAATGAGAATGCAAAATAAAACTTGAAATTTCCATCATTTGAGGAGAGTAGTCTCCGAATGGGCTTATCGCTTCAGACAATGCATTTTGAAGTCTTGACATTCAGTGAGTCAAAGGAGCACCCAAATCTGACCATCCGGTGTGAAACTGATAACCTTTGCATCAAGCAGGTCTTGCACTTTATCTTTCAAGGATTTACAATCTTCTGGATGGACCATGCAATCTTCACAATCAATACCACAACCTGGGAATACACCCTTTCTCAACAAATGCTCTTTCACAAAGGAAAAAGAAGTCGTCAGCAGATTTACATCTTTAACCGGGTTCAAACTTCCATCCTTAACAATAGCATTGACAGTAGCATCAACATGAGTTGTGATACGCTGAGTAGCATCGATGTTGGCGGTCCAAAGTTAAAAGCCTCAAAATCAAGCAAGTCTTGCACCATGTTGAAAGCCATGCATTCTCAATAGTACGCCTGCTAGAATAGAAGGAACAATTTAACGTTGGCATTGAAATTTTTTGGCAACTTATTGGGATTAATCCTTAAAATTAATTCAATCATCTTCAACCATTGCAAGTGGAAAACAGCTTCAAAGATAAGATATCGAGGATCAAATTTCCTTGGCACCTTTGGTCGTTGTTGATTATCCTGCTTGGAAGCATAAGTTTGTTTTTGAGGCGCAACAGCAGCTGAAATAGTCACATTGGCAATTGAGATAATATTGATTTGCACACTCAAACCCGTGGAGTAAAAATTATCCCTTCATCAAGTAAACCTCAACTTTATGTTTCAACGCCATACAATTTCAAGATCATGAAGGTGCCCTGAATGGAAATCACACCTAGCATTTTCATCAAAATCACGGAAGCTTTCCATGCATCGTGAAAATTGCTCAACCAACCTAAACTTAAGCAATCGAGGGAGTAATGAGCATACAACATCGAATGGGATCAAATTTCCTCTCGTGTTGACCGTCCCGTGGATGAGCTTTACCCTTGATCTTTCTCGAGAAAACAAATTGGTTCCGATGAGCATACCCGGAACACAAGGTGGTAGAGGAGATGCAAGCCCGATTCAATAGTTGAACAAGCCCCAAAGTATAGGAGAAATAGAAACTCTTGTTGTGGAAACAGTGCAGTTTATCTTCCTTTTCAACACAAGATTCAACATTTCCATAACCAAACTCAATCAATCTTCAATTAATGGTTCTCCTTTCAAGAGTTCTTGTCCACTAACCAAATCTTGTATGTCTAGCATCAAGAACGCCATTTGTTCTTTTATTTCCTCCAATTCACCAAGTTGTTCCATCACTTAATTTCGATTGGATCGTAGAGTGGTAAGAAGTCAAGATTTGTAATTCGCAAAGACAATATCGTATGAATAAGAGAAATCCCCAAGTTTCGAACACCATATGAATGCATGAAATGAATGGATATGTGTTAGATATGTACATATTATTTTTCCGACATTTCTTTTGAAAAATAAACATGCTATGTGGCATTAACCATGGGTTCAAAATTTCAAAGATAACAACGGGTAGCATATGTACAACTGAATAATGGCCGCATAGTCTCCACAATCAATATCACAGGATCAAAGGTTCGCACCAATTCAAAATACCATATAAGAACCAAGTCCAATATCATAAGATCAAAGGTCCACATCATTTCAAAATATCATGTAAAATACCGTAGCCGCTTGTCAAGAATCAAGTATCATAAGCCATATTAATGCACGTAACCCACCGGGCCAATATAATCACCATCGTAATATAGTCACCATCGTAACATAGTCACCATCGTAACATAGTCACCAATCAACATAGTCACCATTTGTACCTGTTATAATCATGATATTCCCCCCACTCACGTGTAATCTAGGCCGTGGTCAAGGGGTGACTCGAGTCGATAAGTCTCCCGCTAACATCGCAACAACCCACGTGATGATGATAATACCGTCAACCTCGTCGAAGCGGAACCACATGAACGCGCTATTTTGGACCTCACGCCCATAGCAATCACGTCCCACTCTAGTCCTATGTGTCCTATATGTCACCATAGCTCGGGTATCCTTTTACCTCATGGTAACACCCACCCAATCAAGAGAAAACCAACCAAAGACACAAAGATATGAAAGCAATAAATATGCCATAGAATGCAATGCAAGCATACAAAGGATGTTACAAATGGTCGGTAAATAAACAAATAAATAAACACCCAATAGACATGAAAATAAAAGCTAGGATCGACCGATCGGACCCAAGAGTCCCGCACGATCCCGGAAGTCGCCACCGAAACAACCTATCGAACATCATCCGATAACTATATCAATGAAGTCGCCATCGAACGCTTTTTATCTCGCAAAGGAGAAAGGTGAACGATCGCGAAAACCCGGATAAGGCACGGCCTCACAATCGAGATGGGTAAGGAATCTATTACCGGCGGGAAGGTATTAGCACCCTACACGTCCAGTAGTACTCCCATGTATCCACTCTACTCGTCTAACGGGTGTGTTTAAATCTATTTATCGCTTAATTGTTATAACCGTATGCTAAAAGATAATGCGTGGAAGAAAGGAAAATAAAGAAAACACGGGAAAAGAAGGAAGTATTTACAAAGTTTGCTCGATCGAGCCCCGTGACAAGATGCCCACGATTCCCGCGTAAATGGAAAGTCGAGCCAGAAGTCCTACCATATGTTTTGACGGGTTATGTGTTTTTAATTATGAAAATAATTTAAACACAAAAGAAACCCGTGAGGCAAAAAGTTTGCATTTGGTTGGTTGTTTTACTTTGAAAAGGAGTTTGAACCATTATTAAGTGTTTTAATTTGCAAAAGAAAAAGAAAAACAATTTTTAGTTTTATTAAATGCATGGATGCAAAGAAACCGGAAAACAAACAAGGAAACTATCTAATGCTATCCCTAATGTCATCATGCATGGATTACATCCTAGGTCTAACTCGAATCGCTACCTAAGATAGAGCTGAGAATCCTAGGAACATGCAAAGGTTTACCACCAAATCTATGTCTATCCCGAATCACCACCAGAATGGAGTCAAGATGACAAACGGAGAGGAAAATGTTTACAACCCAAGTCTATGTCCATCTTGAATCACTAACTTGTAGAGTCAAGACCTAAAAAGGGATGAATAAACAAGTGCTTCATGGCACACAAACAATGCAATGCGAAACAAATGGCACACAAGCGCAGGAAAAGGAGGAAGTCCCATAGCCTCGACAAGAACGAGCATACCGTGAGTCAACCAGAGCCGACACATCCAATCCCCGTGAAGAGCAATGATGCGAGTTCCGCAATAAATGCGAACCGTGAAAGCGGAGAGTCGCATAGGAACCTTGCCACTTTTATTGACTCGATAAAGGCAACACGATTCGCTGTAGGCCGAAATGACACGGACTAGAACCGCAAGTCGGGCTATCGACCCACCTTCCGCACTCCATATCAATGACCGATGACATGAAATATAAAAAGCGGGACTTCGCTATACCACGCCTAAGGTCCTAACCACCGACCTATGCAAGCAAATGTAAACATCGAGAATTACCCCCATGCAGATGGAGGATTTAAAACAAACCAACCACAATTAGCAAATGAATTGCCCTAAACGTCTTTAATAAACCAGGGGTTCCCGAACATGCTCCAACCACGGAAGCCCCTTCATACATCTCTATTCCTACTTCTCATGGCAAGGAAAGCAAAGAAAACCTATGCTCTAGAGCGCGTAAAGAAATGCAAATAAAGTAAAATAAATACCGACTCGATATTAAACCGAAGAGCACGCGTCGAAATATCCTGAAAACTTTGAGAACTTCCATCAACAAAGCAATGATAAGAAACAAATCGACAATATAATCCACAAGGTGATATCGCGCAAATACGTGCGCAGAGCAAGCAAGTCCTCATAACAATCAAAACACCGCACAAAGGTACATATCCGTACAAACATGTAATATGTTTCTAAAATATGAGAAAACACACAAGAAATGCGCGAAACGCAAATGTAACCACAAGAGAAATGGTAACCACAAGAGAAGTAAGGTTAGTGTACCAAGATTAGGTACCTAACCAAATATCATCAATGTACCTTGCACAAGTCAACAAACATGTCAAAATAACAAGGAAGCGAAATATAATTGCATATTCACATCACATGTCAAATATGATTCAAAGGTGAAGAAGTGGAATGTAAATGTGTATAGCAACATAAGAATGGAAAACCGGGCAGCAACACACACATAATGCAAAACAACTCATGAACAATATCAAATCGAGCTAAGTCCATTACAATAGTTCTCAAATGCAATTATATTAGTTCTACCATGAGATGCTAATTATATGACTCAATTAGGGTTCTAAACCAAAGCGCCAACTATCTAAACATGCCAACATATTAGTCAAGAGATTAGTTGAGGGTTAGAACAATTATTAGACATTATATACAAAGAAAATCAACACCACGTGTATGTGTGCGTGTACAAAAAGGTTCATCCGACACCTCGAGTCCAAAATCACCATTAAGGATAAATATGAAGAGTGAACCAAAACACAAGGCACAAGCTAATGAAAACAATCAAAATAATTTATCAAAATATCAAGCTATGCACACAAGACGGTCTCAAAATACAAACGGTTCGATCAAATCCGCTCAAAAATAATTTTCGCACAAAAAGCCACCTAATTGACCGAAACATGTCCAAATCCGAAACCGCTCGTGAGAGCTTCAGATGGCTCGAGAAACATGATTTACATTAAGAAAAGTCGAAAAAACTCATTACGGATCAAAAGTTAGAGCCAAAACAAATATTATGTCCAACTTTATCAAGTGTCATGTTATTTTCCACCAAACTCAAATAAACTTGTTTCCAATGTGTTTTTGTGATATTTAGATGAATAAAAATGCAAGTGTATGTGATATCATGTGCAAGTGATACATACTCAATGCAAATACTACCTAAATGCTATGCAAACATGTAAGAATGTTGAGAGGAATTAGATGTGCAAAGTGGTAAAGTGTTGTGAAAAGTGAAGTTTCAACATATTTTCATGTCATCAAAGTTGAACAACACCACATCAAATTAATTCAACTATCCTACATGCAAATGCATGGATATGCCAAGATGCAATTTATGTCACAATGTATGAAAATTCAAGTGTGTGTATATGAGTTGTGTGCAATGTATAGGTGTAATGCAAGTGTACCTAAAAACTATGTGTTAGTTCTTACATTTCAACATAATTTTAATGCACAAAATAAGTCTCAAATTAATGATTCAATGCATGTCAAAGAATTTACATATTACTTGATGCATGATCATATAATTAGTGATGCAAAATGCTCACACCAAGTACTAAATACAATGCAAAGTCACAAAACTGTAGAGTGTGTAGGTGTGTAGAAAGTTTGACACCGACACCTTTAAGGCTCCAAAAACGGATCATGATCAACGAATTCGACAAAACAAATGCTATAATCGAATCCACATGAATTTGCAAGGAATCTCAATATTCAATTTCAAGAAATTCAACAATTGAAAAATCGAATGAAATAAGCACTTAAGTAAATAAGCACTTACTTGTACTGCTTTGAGTTGAAATTGAGGAAAATCTTGTATTCTCCAAGAAAATACCAAATCAAAGTTGAATTGATGATAATAAGAGTGGAGAATCTTGAATCCTTGGAGAATTAATGAAGAGGAAAATCAACCTTCACTTACACCTTAAACGCCTTCAATGTTCTTGATTGATGAAAATCTTGATTTGATCCTTGAGAATTGAATAAAGAGTATAATGTACCGAAGAAAGAGAGAAGAAGAAAAAAAATAAGAAAAGTTTTCCCGCTGGTGGTTTTGGAATCCTGGTGGTTGTTGGTGGTTTTAGGTGGTTGTTGTGGTCTGGGGTGGTTGTGCAACTTTGAGTTGAGAGAATCGAGAGAGAAAAGAGAGCTCTTGGGTCAAATTTAACAAATGATTCCTCTACCAATTTGAGTGGTAAAATATATTTATAATATGAAAAATGGGCTTTGAGTGTCTTGGATCCACAATTAAGTCCTAATCGCGATTATCAAAATGATTTTCGACATAATCCAAAACAGCCTAATCGTGCGGAATTTGAAGTCGGAATGTAAACGAAAATGTCCAGAACGTGATTTTGCTTTGCGTGAATCAAAATTTCGACGCGATCGGATGAACGGTCAAGGTGATACAATTTTGAAGTTTCACACGTTTTAAGCGTCCGACGATGCAGAATTCTCAATGCACTCTTCGAGAAAATGCCTCTAACGAGGATCTTCTGATCAAAATTTGCAAGTGAGTGTTTCGAGGTAAACCAAGCTAACAAAATTTGTGAACTCTTGGCACTGGTCCCATCTTGTTCGATAAAAACAAGCGAGATATGATTTTTGAAGTTCGCATCTGATGAAAAATTGCTCGTCCAGCCAACATCAGGTCCAAGAATAAAACCGGTCTTAAACAGTGAGGAATCAGCCCTGAGTTGTAAATGAAAAGTTGTAGAAGGATTTGATATGGAATTTTGAAATTGGTTCCGCCAGCTTCGAAGCTCAAAATAAAAGATATGAACTTT